>APFE031529329.1:0-14278 GCA_000404065.3 Pinus taeda | reverse complement strand
GATTCCTAATCAATAATGTAGCAGTCCACCTGGGTGCTTACATTCTGCCTTCACCTACTGACAATCAAAACACCTAGCCACAAACTCTCCTACATCCTTCTTTAGATTTAGCCAATAATAGAATTTCTTCATTGCGGTTAATATCTTCTGATTTCTTGGGTGACCTGAATATGGTTTCACATGAAAATCCCTCAAGATCATCTTCTTAAGCTCACTACTATTCTACAAATATATCATGTCTCTAAATCTAACTAATCCGTCTGTTGTGAGACAATAGTCCACACCCTATGCACCTAAACCTATACTTGTACCTTTACCACTACATGTACTACCACCTGTACTTATGTTCCACCACATGTACCTATACCTATACCACCACATGTACCTATACCTATACCACCACATGTACCTGTACCTATACCACCACCTATACTTGTACATGTACTACCACATGTACATTTAGCTGTACCACTATCTAAACTCTACTGTAGCCTGTGCACAATCTCCATATACCTGACATCCTGCTGACCTTTCTACAAGATCCTATCCTGTAATTCTATCCCATAGGTGTTCATACTTGCTAAGTGATTTACTTGTATTCGCCTACTAAGAGAATTTTCCACCATGTTCTCTTTACCTTTGATATACTTGTTCTCAAAATTGAACTCACTAATTGTGGCCAACCACTGAGCCTGCTTACCATTCACATTTGGTTGGTCAAATATATACCACAACCCACTGTGATCACTCATCAATAAAAAACTCCTGCCAAGAATGTAGTGCCTCCACATCTTCAATGCATGTATGATTATTGCCAACTCAAGGTCATGTGTGGGGTAGTTCTGCTTGTGCTCTTTCAGTTTTGTGACTCATAGCATACCACCTGTCTATCCTCCATAAGGACTCCACCAAGTCCTCTCTTGCAAGCATATGTACATGCTACAAATTATTTGTCCGGATTTTCAATCTTGAACACTGGTGCATGTCTCAACAATTGCTTGAGCTACTCAAAACTGGCCACACACCCCTTTGTCCATTCGAACTTCTTAGCTTTCCTCTGCAATGATGTGATAGGATAAGAAATCTACAAGAAGTTACTCATGAACCTGCTGTAATAACTTGCTAAACCGATGAAAGATCTCAGCTCATCCACAATCTTGGGAGCTTCCCACTCCATGATAGATCTTACCTTTTCTGGGTTCATTACTATGCCATCCTTGGAAACCATATGCCCTAAGTAGTGTAACTTGGTTTGAAAGAAACTACACTTGCTAAACTTAGCATACAACTGATGCTCAACAATATCAACACTATTTCTAAATGCTTGACATGCTCTTCTTCATTTTTTGAATATACCAATCTATCATCAATGAACACAATAACAAACTTATCCAAATGCGGATGCAACACACTATTTATCAAGCACATAAAGGTAGTTGGAGCATTAGTTAAACCAAATGGAATGACAACAAACTCATAATGCCCATACCTGGTCTGGAAAGTTGTCTTGTAGATTTCCTCTTCTTTAATGCGTACCTAATGATATACAGATCTTAGATAAATCTTCAAGAACATTGTTGATCCCTTAAGATAATCAAACAAGTCATCAATCCTCAGAAATGGATACCTGTTCTTGATGGTCACTTTGTTCAACTTCCTGTAGTCAATGCATAGTCTGAGAGTACCATCCTTCTTCTTTACAAACAATACCAATGTACCCCAAGGTGATAGACTTGGCATAATGTATCCCTTGTCAAGAATTTCCTTTAGCTACAACTTCAACTCTACTGACTCTGGAGTGCTCATCCTATAAGGTGCTTTTGATGTCAGAGCTGCCCCTTGCACCAGTTCAATAGAAAAGTCTACTTCCTTGTGAGGTGGAAACTCTAAAATCTATGTAGGAAACACATATTGAAACTGCTATAGAACTAGGTACCTGCTCAAAACATATATATTCTCAACTTCCTGACCTTTTTCACTAGAAATAAGCATTGCAAAAAACACACAACTTTTCCTTGGACTATTCTTGGCCTGCATAGCTGTCACAATTCTAACCGATGTTGCTTTATTCTTACCCCACAAGACTCTTGGTTCTCTATTTTCATCCAAGCACTCAATATCTTTGTCATAACAATCCACCTTGGTTCTATGAAGATACAACCAATCCATACCCATCAACATACTGTATGATCACAATGATAATAAATTCAAATGTGTTGTGGTAGGCATAACAATCAAATCAAATGCATAAGCTCTTACCCAATGGTGAACTTGATTCTGAGTACCTGTATCCAGCTGCACTAACCAAGACTTTGCATGCACTTCTTTATTCAAACCACGCTTATCCACCAGGTCAGGACTAACATAACTATAATTAGATCTAGGGTCAATAAAAATAGAAAGAACTTGATCACACAGCTTACCATCCATCTCAATGATAGATGCTTGATGGTCTACTTGTTTATTATCCAGTGCTGTATAGATCCTAGGAATACTCTGCTCAACATATCCTACTTTTTTTGCCTCCTGTGCACTATATATCTGAGGATTACCACCCTAATTCTGTGGAAAATCTCTCCCGTGACGATCCTTGCCACAAGTCCAACACTCTATAGGATTCTGGCCTGCATCCTTATTTTGATCCTCAGATCGAAATCCCTATCCTCTGTCAGATGCATTGAACTTATTAGATGGTGCTGCATTCTCTTTATGACTTGTACCCTGAGGTATTTCTTGCTTTTTGTCCCATTTTCCTTTGTTCCTTGCATTACCTTGCCAGCCTGACTTAGTCTCAAATCTATGCTTCAATTGATCATAGAAATGCTTTAGCTTTCAAATGACCTCCTCTAATGATCTAGGCTCATCAAACTCAATCTGGTCTTTGAATGCAATCAATAATCCACTAATGAATCTCTGAATCTTTGCCTTCTCCTCCTTGAGGTAAGGCACAAACCCCAGTAGCTCCAAGAACCTGCCAGTGTACTCCTCATCTGTCATTGATCCTGTATTTAGCTCATAAAATTATTTTTCCTTGTCATCAAAGTATCTCTATGATAGGTACTTATTGTTAAATAATCCCTCAAAATCTCTCTAAGTCAAGTCCTCCTCATGAATACCTCTAGCATTCTTCACATCTTCCCACCAAATATCTTCTTTACCTTTGAGACTGAATGTAGTGATTCTGGATTTCATGTTCTCTGAGTAATCATGCAACTTGAAGAACTTCCTCATACTAAGAAACCATGCCTCTGCATCCTTTTATTTATTCATCTCTCCATAAAAAGTAGGTGGATTTTATTTCTTAAACTCATCTAACAAGTATCCCCTATCACTCCTCTTGTAAGGATGATAATGATGTCGATCATCTTGCCTATTAGAACCAGAACTAGAATAATACATGTGTCCATCACCTCTCTTATCTGGAGTGTCCAACAACCTGTCATCTCACATTGTGTTATCTCTATCTGATCTGTGACCACTATGAGACCTACTACCATTTTATTCCCCATTAGTTCTATCCTCCTACTCATGACTAATCCGAAGTGGTCCCTGTCACTACAATTCTGACAAACTCTGAAACATCACTGCATTTACCTCTGCTTGTTTCTCCTATGCTTGTATGATTCTGTCATTGTCTGCCTTACAAATCATTATTTATACCTTTAATCTTCTCAATGTGTCTGCCAAATCAGAAGAGTTCCCAACACCATGTTGCTCATCTGATCCATAGGGAGAGTCTCTGGAATTGTAATTTACCATCTTGCTAAACAAAATCAAAATGAACCAACATACCTTAGAATAGTTCGGGGAGGATACCTCGTCTACAAGATCAACCAATCAACATAATACATGGATAAAAAAATCATGACAAACATATACGTATAGCACATAATCATATAAATATATAACCATCATTCTTGTTGGAGTCCAATCATCAATGCATGACCATATCACTACACACACCATGACCTCATGCATGACAACAACCACCACACCACTGTACACTTGAAAACATGTGAATACTAATGTGCATAAGCAATGCATGATCAACCATACACTCATGACAACACACTTCATAACAACAACATTAACTTCCCATGGTGACCTCACTAGAACCATGACCATACTGTACAAATGCAACAAGAAAATGGTCTTACAACACAAGAAACACATATGCAACCAACATGAATGCATGAAAAACACACAACCCATCGAGTTCGAGGGGTAAACCATGCTATGATACCTATTTTTAACACCCTCCTCCCACATCTACCTAAGTAACCAACCAACTGGGGTAAACATGCCACAAGAAGTTACTATGATATCATTTGACCTCCTATGTCACGTTAAGGAAGTGGAATTGACGGAAATACACCATATAGACCTTCCACATCAGCAACAAGAATCTTAGGAACCATCCAAACCTCTAGGGTAACCAACCCCTAGGCCCCACTAAGTTTTTAGGCCAATTAACCCCTAGACGCTCCCACAACATCATATGCCAGCATCCACGGACTATTTTTCTCAGTGCTCTGCCAACACCCCTAGGATTTGAGCCACTTTTTCAGGCCTATATCCCAGGTCACTTCCTAAACTTCAATGATACATTTAGAACAAAAAGATAACAATGGAATTATGATACAAATGTAATTACTTGAAAATCCCCTTGACTGGACCCCTACTAGCCATGATAGGCATTTTGTTAAACATATCACAAATATGTAATCTACAGGTGTGAACAATAGATCTAAGAATAGGGGTCTCATACTCATCTGAAAATTGCTAAGAAACATTGATGCCTCAACACATTAGCTATAGTTTCATATATTAGGAAATAGATATATTTTTCATTCATTTACAAGTGATAACATGATGACAACCATACATAGCTACTGTCATAATATATGTTCACAACAAGAATAATAACCATAGAAATATGAAGAGAACAACAACCATATGATCCACATATAAACCAGTATAGTACTCATAAAATAACAAGGAGAAGTTAACACATAGCAATGTAGCAAAGGCCAACTAGTTGTGGGACTTCCACAAACCACCCGACTGTAGACATGGCTGAGCCAAAAATCTCTTTGTCCTACCACCCCCATGCCATATTCCAAGCATGAATGTAGGATCGCATAAAACACATCAATCCAAAACCATTTAGGGCTTCCAAAGTGTTACACAATATTTTATCACACTTCCTGTCCCATATCCTAAAGTGTCAAATGACAAAAGTTGTTAGTGTATTCACCATGAAACATGTTCAGAAGTACCCCCAAAGAACAAAAGAAAAACTTGGATTGAAAGATTTTTGAAGAAACTTGTCTGAAACCTTGTTTTCAGGATCAACGCTTTTTACATCACTAGTGACTCATGCTAGTAACTTGTTACACTATACTGACCTAGTGCTGCCAGCACAAATTTTATAAGGAAACCCCATGCTGAAACTCTTCAGACAATTTTTCCTAAAGAGGAAGATAATCTTCTCTTACTAGAATTCTCAAGAACGACAAAATGGTTATAGGTGAATAAGGATTAGAGTGAGATCTCCCATTCTTGGTCCTTGATCCTACTTTTATGGATCTTTCCCTTAAGATATGGAGCCTCTCCCTCCTTTTATGAATCCTTGATGCCCTCTCCTTCCCTATAAATAAGATCCCTACTATCCACAACTAGTTGGTTGTTTCTTGGTTTCCTTTCTATGCTTAAATTATGCCTAAATGTTGCACATTTTGCTAAGGAGAAAGGAGTGCTTGAATGTCTTGGATAGGTCTTAGAAACTCATTCAAAAGAGGCTTCCAACATCAAGGCTTACGTGGTTGTATTCTTCCCTTAATTTCTATTAATAATACATTATGTGTTTTCTTTCCATAAGTGTGTAAATCATTAATCATTTAGTGTGATACTCCTTGATCTGTCACATATTTTATGTTAGAATGAAATATGTTATGTATTCTTTTGTCGTCTCCGTTTGATCTTCCTTGCAGGTATTCAGCCACAATGACATAGAGAATATTGAACTTGGAAGTGAGAAGATCGAGAACGACATCAAACAGTGTTAGTATCAGAGTGACGTAGGTCATCTATCTTCCTTTTTATTTTCTGATATAAACTAGGAAAGTTTGCACATATTTTTCTAGTTTGTTGCTCGTTCCTTGTAGGGGACCAGAGGGATCATTTCTGTCCGTAGAAAGGATTTCCTACACAACAAAACGACGAATCCATTGGGGAACCTATAACCCTTCAAACCTCCTTTTTATGTTTGGTCTTTTTTTTAGTTCAAGGCCAACCTCTTGGTGATCTATAATTAGGTCCATTATGGGTCCGCATTCTAAGTAGTATGTTATTTAAAGTGTCAAGTTTGAATATATCTTTCTTTAGAGTTTCAAGGCAATCCTTTCTGCTGACAGAAATGATCCCTCTAGTCCTATGGCAGGATCTGGCAACAAACTAGATAAATATGTGCAAACTTTCCTAGCTTATATAAGAAAATACAAAGGAAGATAGATGACTTACCTCACTCTAATGCTAGCACCCGTTTATGTCGTTATCAATCTTCTCAATTCGAAGTTCAATCCTCTCTATGCCATTGTGGATGGATAACTAGAAGGAATATCAAATAGATATGATAAAGGCATACATAACATAATTCATTCTAACATAAAATATGTGACAGATCAAGGAGTATCACACTAAATGAGTAATGATTTACACACTTATGGAAAGAAAACACATAATATATTATTAATAGAAAGTAAGGGAAGCATACAACAACTTAAGCCTTGATGTTGGAAGCCTCCTTTGGATGAGTTTCCAAGTCCTAGCCAAGACCTTCAAGCACTCCTTTCTCCTTCGAAAAGTGGGTAGCATTTAGGCATAGTTTCGACATAGGAAGGAAACCAAGGAATAACCAACCAGTTGTGGATAGTAGGGATCTTATTTATAGGTAAGGAGAGGGATTCAAGAATCCATAAAATGAGGGAGAGGTTCTATGTCTTAAGGGAAATATACATAAAAGTAGTATCAAGGACCAATAATGGGATATCTCGCTCTAATCCTTATTCCCCTATAACCAACTCGTCGTTCTCGAGAGTTCTACTAAGAGAAGCTTCTCCTCCACTTTAGGAAAAGCTACCTAAAGAGGTTCAGTGTAGGTTTTCCTTATAAAAGCCATGCTGGCATTGCTAGGTCAGTATAGTGTAAAATGTTAGCAACATAGGTCACTAGTGATGCAAAAAGCGTTGACCTTGAAAAATGGGTTTAGGACAAATTTCTTTAGAAATATTTCAAGACAAGTTTTTCTTATATTCTTCAAGGATACTTCTGAACATCTTTCATGGTTAATAGACTAAAAATTTTCGTCATTTGATGCTTCAGGATACGGGACAGGAAATGTGAGAAAATACTGTGCAACACAGAGGTCAACCACCTCAACCCATCAAACAATGATTCCACCTGACGTTTAAACATCAAAAAACCATCATCAAATTGGTCTCTACCCAAGCCTTCCAGGGCTCTAGAGTGTTTCTTCCAACCAAGCCTTCCATGACTAGTAACTCAACCCATAGTTATCATAGGGCTTCTAGGATTAGTAACTCAACCCACTAAGGGATTCAAGAGCATTTGTCCAACCAAGGCTTCTAGGACTATTAACTCAACCCAAGCTATTACAGGGCTTCTAGAGCATTTTTCCAACCGGGGCTTCTAGAGCGTTTTTCCAGCTAGGGCTTCCAGGAACTAGCAATAACACCCAAGCTAAAGGAAACATAAAAGCCAACCAGATAAAAAAATAAATGAATCCACAACACCATGGCTATCTAGGAAATGGAAAGGCTAGGAAAATCCACTATCAGTTTAGAAAATCCTCCAAGCAACTGACTGATCATGACCAATAAACCACATTCATAAGCCATGCATACTAAAACTAGTGAGGAAAACATACATGCAACTCGGTACTTGCAAGAAAAACCCATTGTAGCTGCTAATCTCAATGTCCTATCATGCTTTCCTACTCTTCATTTTCCTTCTTGCTCCAAAACTCCAAGTATGCCACACTCTCCAAGAGTGCTCCAAGAAAAATCTAAGTGGTAAGGAGTATGAGAGAGAGAGAATAGAGAGAGAGCTGCAAAAATAAATTGAGAAAAGTCTGTGCGTTGGTCCTCATAAGCCTTTTTATTAATGAGGCCTCTATTTTCTTCATTTTCCATTATTTTCCTTCATTTTCCTCCTCATATGAAAAATGTGACCTTTCACCTCCATTTTGTCCTAGTTTCCATTATTTTCATAAATAAATGTGCCAAAATTCCATTTTTCCTTTCCAAATCCTTTGCCATTGCCTTTGCTAATTCCTTAGCCATTAATAAATCACCAATGATCCCCATCACTATGATTTTTCCAAACATTCAGCTTGGAATAAGTGTCCCATAAACCATGGTTATTATTTTGACTTTATTAACTTTTATTACATGGAATTTTCACCAGGGTTGTTACATACATTGTATAGCAAATATTATTACCAAGTGCAGTTATTGGATTTTGAATCCTTATGATAGAGTTTTATATTGACTTGTAACAATATACTTTCTCAGATTACTTGTCATGGTCAAAACTTTATTGAACTCCCTTATATACTGAGTTAGTTATAACTACTTTCAACCATGTTTTACTTTCTCTATGATGTCGACCTAATTTGTTGCAGAGCCTATCTTAACTATATGTGTATATTGATGTCAATGTATTGTTGTTACTTATCTAATGTAAATTTATCTTCAGATCTCAGCATCACTTTTATGTTACTATATTGTATTAATCATGTACCTCATATTATTGTCATTGTGTAACTTGTATCACACAAGTATTGTATCTTCACCATAGGCCTTTCAATTAGGCCTTTAATGCTTCTGCACAATTTAGACTAGGCCTGTTCTTTTTGCTAGCTATGAGAGATAAATTTAGTCTAAAAATTACATGACATAGTGACCCATGAAAAAAAATCGGATATCTGAGGTGACATGTAGTAAATTTTGTATGATTCATACAATTTTGAGATCCTAAAATTTTGAGCACAGAACTTCGCTTTTTATCACAAGGAACTCAACTTTGTTGAGGCTTAATTTTTAGTCTTTCGGATCTCCAAATGATGCTATTAATCTCCTCTTATATTCTTAGTTCTGTGGCCCAGTTGCAGAGGTATGAAATTTTAAATGTGCCCAGAAAGTTGCTTTTATAACATTGATCTTCTCGCTGCCTTTTTCCATTTACTCCTTTTCCTTAGCTCTGAAACCATGTTAGAAAATAAAAAAATCAAAACATATTCTCTTTTATTGATAATTACTTGTTTCTTATTTTAACTAATTCATGTCTTATTTTACCTTCTGATCATCAAGAAATGATCAAACCATAAAAGCATGAAGATCAAAACAACAAGGACACAATTTGTAGACTCTTAGCTAAGGAAAAACCCCTCTCCTAGGGAAAAACCTAACAAGAATATCTTCTCTTATTTTAGAACCAAATCAAATGAGACAAAAAAGACCCTTGACATAACAAGATGACCTTCTCCACCCACCAAGTCAACCTTCCCAAGTAATCTTCATTCAACAAGTCAAAGATCCAAGTCAACAAACTTTGATTCTCCAAAAGTCAACTCAAACAAAGTAAATCTTCTCAAAAATAAAGTTTCAACCTTTTCTCTTATAACTGCAACTTCTTCGGCCCTGTATTTCCTCAATCTTACTAGCATGAGTGAGAAAAAATACATAAATTTTGGTCTATTTGGCTTGACAAAGGTTCCCCTCTTCATCGGTTGAATTTTCCTTTTCTCTTCTAGACTTTTCACATTTCTTCTTGTCCTTTCTATTGTAGGTCAGATAGATTATTAGGTGATATTCTACTATAGGTCAAATAGATTATTAGGTGATATCCTACTATAGGTCGAATATCTATAGTCTCTTCAACAAGGATGACATGAGGGAAGGGTAGGCCGAATTGGTGGAGGAGGTTTACATGATCAATTAAATCAAAATAATTTTCCTTTCTTCACATAATAAGCCCAAGAAGGGTCTTTTGACTATAACTATGAATTTTGACACAACCCTAGAGGCCTTCAATGGAGGCCTTCCCTAAAACAAAAAATAAAATGAGCATGAAACCCATGCTTATAAATAATTTTATTTTAAAATAAATCTTCTTTTCTTTCATTTTGACAAATACATTACATCATGACTCAAATGCAATTATGAAAACTGATACTAGTTACGTTTCTCAATAAATGTTTGGCCACTTATTGCACATAAAATATGTGCTTGGAAGATGCTAAAAATTTGAAATCTCCCTTAATCCAAAAAAATATATTTTTCGTAGTTACTAAAGTGAAACTAGTAGGATGTATTATCTCTAAATATGGAAATATTGTTGAAAATGCAACAAGAAAAACCTAATTTATTTTTTTCCTTCAATTAAATTGGGAATAAACTTGTAATTCCACATCTCAGGACAACTTGTATTAGTTAACTAAGTTAATTTGACTTAGTTGGCTAAGTTAATTCAAGTTGAGGATCTAATTAGAGTCATGTAGAGTGTCTCCTACAATTAGGAGAACAGGTTGAGTTTATTTTGAGTTGTAATTAATTAATTTAGTCTAATTGAGGTAAAGAAGTTAAACTAGTTCCAACTGAGTGCAGTATGGTACTGCCTGAAGTGTAGTGTGGTGTTGCATGCAGTGACCACTGAGTAAACTAAAGATTCACTCATAATTAACTCATGCATGTCATATTAGCGAAACACCCAGTTGAGGTTGGAGTTTAGGGACAATGTACTATCAATTTTATAGTCATCCAAATTGTACAGACGGTGCATGCATTTAGAGGAATGCCTATGAGGATTGCACAATTCATTATTGAGGAATTTCCAAATTAAGTATGGGCTAATTCCTTGAGGAACAGTGCAAGTAAATAGGGACTTGGGAAAGCCCAAAATTGGCTAAGTATTGGCCAAGACTTGTCTAGGAAGCAGTGAGATAGATAGAGATAGTGCAGAGGTTCCTCAAGCTTGAGAAAAGCATTGTAATCTTCTCATATTTTTTGACTAATGAAATATATATATAGTAGGGGTTTTTAGCTGTGGATTTCCCCAGGAAATCATTGTGTTATGTCTTGATTGAATTATTTCTCTTTATGCTTCATGATTTCATGATAATTTAATTGCTTATGATAATGAGTAGAGTTGATTCAAGTCTATTGTTTTAGAATATTACAATTAGCAATTTGAATCTACAAGGAATTCCTACAAGGTATTAGAGCTAAAATCACTGTAGAAAAGGAGAATATGAGTTTGTCTTTTGCAGGTGAAATCAAATTTGTAGTATCATACTTTAGAGCCAACTAGATGTCATTCTTTGGTTTTAGACTTGAATATTCCCTTGAGGGTAGTTCAAACTATATTTCACGGAAGGATATGATGGAGGTAGTATTTGAAGACAACGAGATTAAGGAATTCATAGACAAATATATTCCTAAGCCTCCAACAACTGATGTTCAAGATCTGGAAGAGTGGAGAAAATGTTTGGCAAAGGCGAGAATCCATATGCAACTTGGAAGGCCTTGACAATCTTGTTTCAAAACAATAGTGACCACAAGAAGCTAGCACTGAAGGACAAGCTCAGAAAAATCAAGATGGAGAAGGGCAACATAATACCAAAGTACTTGACCATGTTCACCCAATGTCGGGATGATCTTGGAAGTGTCGATGTTATAGTTGCTGAAGAGGATCTAGTGAGCCTAGCCCTTCTAGGCCTTCCCAAGAGCTGGCACATCTACCAAGACACAGTTAATGGGAGGGAGAAGCTACTAGAGTGGGAGCATTTGTGGTCTTACTTGGCACAAAAAGATATTTGACAAAACACTAGAGATGGATCCTGATCCAAGCATGATGATGAGGAGAACAATGCCTTATCTAGAAAGGTCAAGAAAGGGAAGGGGAATTCATCCCATTCAAAATAAGATTCCAGTCAGGGAAACAAGAAGAAGGACATGACAAAGATTAAATGTTTTCACTATCACGAGTTGTGACACTATGCCACAAAGTGTCTGCAAAATAAGGTAAAAAAGGATCCCTAAGGAGGAGAGGCAGATGAAGCTCTTTCTTCACATTTCAAGTTGGATTTCACCCTCATTGCTTGCATGGTGACATCAAGGATGGGTAGTGTGTGGTACCTGGATAATGAAGTTTCATTCCATATGACCGACAACAAAGAGCTCTTTAGTGAATTGGAGGAGAAGGACTTCTAGATTCACATCAAAATGGGATATGATGGGAGGTATAACGTGGCCGACATCAATACTGTTACCTTTCAGAGGGTGTTTGATTCTCCTCTCAAATTAAAATATGTTATGTATGTTCTAGGTTTGAAGAAGAATTTGGTTTCAGTTGCCATGTTAGAGGATCATGACTATGATGTGATATTTAGAAAGGGAAAGGCTTTCCTTCATCACATAGCATCAGGACAAGTGAAGCAAATTGGGTGAAGAACCTCTACAAATTGGATGTAGAATACTGTGCTTCTTTGAGCACAAAAGTAGAGAAGTTGTAGAGCTGAGAAATCAGTGAGTTGTGGCATAGAAGATTGGGTCACTTGCACCATAGATATGTGAAGATTATGCAAAAAAATTCTACAGGAGTTCCCAAGAGTACAATAGAGTAGAGAGACACATGAGAAGAGTGTACATTGGGGAGTACACCAAAGCTACCTTTCATGATAAAGACAGTCGAGTGCAAGCAATCCTTGAAAGAGTTCACTCACATGTGTGGGGACCATTCTTGAGAGCCTCCACGACCAATTACAAGTATTATGTAATACTTATAAATTATTTTTCTTGTAAGTGCTAGATTTTGTTCATGTAGAAGAAAGATCAAACATTTTCTAAATTATGTGAATTTAAAGCACTTGTGGAGAAAGACACCGGTAGGAAAGTTAGAGCTCTCAGGAGTGATAATGGTGGAGAATATGTGTCGAATGAATTCAAGAACTTCTATGCATCAAAAGGTATTCAACAGGAGTTAATATCTCTCCATAACCCATAGTAGAATGGGGTCGATGAAAGGAAGAACAAAAGTATTGTGGAAGTTGCACATGCGATGTTACATGATCAGGTCCTAGCATTGCACTTGTGGGATGAAGCATGCAACACAACTGTTTATGTGAAGAAAAAATACCTTATCGAATTCTTGGGATGAATACACTAGAAGAATATTTTTCAGGTGAGAAACCAGAGGTGACACACTTTAGGATATTTGGTTCATCAGTCTATTGTCATGTTACCAAGGATACATGAAAAATGCTAGAGCCAATAGACTGATACACCTCACAACTATCGAGTGTACCTGCCATATGATAGGATGAAAATATTTCGTAGATATATGAATTCTGATGATGAGAAGGCCATCAAAAGTTCCCTTGAGAGTGTGATTCTGTTGCATGGAGAAGAGGAGCTTTTAGCTCCTAAGGAAGAACCTCAAGATGATGTGGAGTAGCCACATGTAGAGGAGAAAAGAGTGGAAGCACCCACTCATGCAGAGAATTCCAGAGATGGAAGGAAGTGCACCAAAGAGGCTGACAGATTGATTTATGATGTTAGAGAGAATGTGGGAGTACCCACATCATGCGCACGTAGAGGAGCTAACCGGATCGGTACAATGGCTACATGGCTCTAATGAGAAATAGTGTAGAAGTTGAGACATCCTCATTCGAGGATGTAGTGAAGCAACTGGTATGGGTGGATGCCATGATTGAGGAGTATGACTCCAATATCAGAAACAATGTTTGGGAAGTTGTACCAAGACTAGTAGACAAGTCAATGGTGAGTTATAGATGGATTTACAAGGTAAAGAAAATAGTAGATGGGAGTGTGGAGAAACACAAGGCCATATTTGTGTTTAGAGGGTTCTCTTAGGTAGAGGAAATTTATTACAACGAGACCTTTCCTCCAGTACAAAGCTACTCTTCAATAAAATATATTCTAGCACGTTCAGATAGATGGGATGGAAGATATATCATATGGATGTGAAGACAACATTCCTCAACGATGTGATTGAGGAAAAGGTGTAGATTGAGTAGCTGGAAGGATTTGAGACCTTCAACAGAGAGTCGCATGTGTGTAGAATCAAGTGAGCATTCTATGGACTAAAAAAAACACCCTGTGCTTTGTACACTAGGATTGATATTTATTTCACCAGGTTGGGCTTCACCAAAAATAAAGCAGATGCTAACTTTTAC
>APFE031529319.1:9073-28993 GCA_000404065.3 Pinus taeda | reverse complement strand
TATGGGAAAATAGCAGCACCTCTAACAACATTGTTGAAGAAAGATGCATTTTCATGGACTCCAGAAGAAACAAAGGCCTTCGAACATCTTAAAGAGGCAATGTGCCCAGCACTGGTCTTAGCTACACCAGACTTCACAAAAACCTTTATTGTGGAATGTGATGCTTCAAGAAATGGAATTGGTGTTGTTTTAATGCAAGATGAAAGACCCATTGCTTTCAAAATTCGTCCAATCAAAGGAAAGTATTTACACAAAGCTATTTATGAGAAGGAAATGTTGGCAATACTACATGCACTTAAGAAATGGCGACCCTACCTAATGGCAAGACACTTCATGGTAAAAACGGATCATGATAGCCTTAATTACTTTTTAGAACAAAGATTATCCTCTGAAGAACAACAAAAATGGGTCACAAAGATGTTGGGTTGTGACTTTGAAATCATCTACAAAAAAGGGAAGCAAAACGTTGTGGCAGATACACTCTCAAGAAAGGATGAGGATGTGGAAGCATTGTTGTGCGCCATTTCTATTATCCAACTAGATTGGATAAATGAAGCAAGGGAGGAATGGAAGAATGATGAGGAAGTGTGGGAACTTATTCGAAAGTTACAACAAGATTCCAGTACATCTGATACATTTAGCTGGAAAAATGATTTGTTATTGTACAAATATCGCTTATACCTCTGTAAGAATTCCCAACTCAAACAAAAGATTCTTCTAGAATTTCATGCTTCTCCCTTAGGAGGGCACTCGGGATTTTTAAAAATTTACCACAAGGTTAAGAAGGAATTTTTTTGGGATGGCCTTAAATTAGATATTCAAAAGTTTGTGGTGGAATTTTTGGTTTGCCAACAAAATAAAGCTGAAACAATTAAGACACCAGGTTTATTACAACATTTATCCATTCCAAGCCAACGTTGGGAGGAGGTTTCAATGGATTTTATCACAAGTGATGAGCCCCAAATTGGGTAACTTATTGGGCTCATTTTGCCTAATTATCCTTGTTCAATCCTCCATTTTTCATAGCTTATGCATTATTTTTTAGTATGTTTATCTCATTTGTATGAATAAGGGTGGTCACTCTTATGTGGCTAACACGTGCTTATTTTAGGTTTTTTGACACATGTTGGAGCAAAACCGAGCAATCATGGGCTAGATGAGAGTCAAGCTTGAGGTGAGGATTCATAGGGGGGTTGTCTATGACATTAAATAGCCCTTCCTCGGGATCTCCACCCCCAACTCCAAGCTCAAAAGCCACCAAAAACGGATCTTGAAGGCAGCCAAGCAGATTTTGGAAAACAGACTGTCTACTAATAGTTTGGACAGCCAAGTCCCCTAGATTTAGGAGGCCTGCTAGGGCCCTCGTGGTGTATAAATGATAAGGCCTCAGCCTTCATAAAAGACTTTTGGAAACCATTGCATTTTTTTGCACTACAGTGCTGTCACCTTTAGCTCGTTTTCTTGTAGCCATTTTGGCATAACTTTTGACTGATGATTATTTTTGATAATGATAAGCAGTCTTATTTTATATCAACTCTGATTTTTCTATAGGAGCCGTAGCTCTCAGAGTTGGGCCCAACCTGAGAGCCTAGGACCTCCTTTATGTACTGTTATATTTTCTTTATGCATCGTTCTTTTCCTTTTTATGCATTTGCAAACGTATTTCTGTTAGGCAGATTAAGTTGTGTTGATTAACTAAGTCACTGTTTATAATAGAATTGCTTCAGATGTTTAGAATAGATTGGTATGATAATAACAGGGAAAAAATCTCCAGAGAAGGGTCAACAAATGTTGGCATTATGATTCAAGTGTTGTCCTTGATGGCAACTCACTCAAAGGTATGATACAAGTGTTGTCCTTGATGGAAACTCATTCAGATGACAGAACAGAATGCAGCAGGTCAAGAGAGAGGTATACGCAGGTTGACCGCGATCAAAGTACGTATATACGCGGGTTATCTGAGCAACATGCGCGTACACATACACACGCAGGTTCAGAGAAGGAAAGGCACATACATATCGGAAACCATGGTTTTGGTCCGTGGTATTTGGTCCATGGTATTTGGTTCGAAATGACAACCCCAGGTATTGGTTCTACATGGTTTTGGACCATGGTATTGAGAGAAGCCTAAGCCTATATAAGGGGAAGATCATTAGGCCAAGGGGTGTGCAAGAGTGAGGAAGTGATGAACATCTGATAAAGTGTGAGATCTAGATGTTGGTTATGGGTTGGTGATGCCTTGCTTGATCTGAACCAAGGAGGCACTCATGTGAAGGATGATGAACAATGGATTGGGATCTTAAGGCTTGGAATGATTATCATTATATGGTTTGATTATGGATAGACTAGATCCATTAATGCATGTTTATTGTATGAATGTTATGATCTGGGTATGGCTGATGTTTTGAACAGTTGCAATGTTATGAGTAAATATTTGCAGATCTGTAAGCAGGTTGGCTTTCGTAAAAGCGCGTATGTACGCGGTTTTGGTTCATCATAGTAGCGTATACATTATATTTGAAGTTGCAGTTGGATCTGGTTATTGTGGCAGACTTCTGTTGTTTATTCTATGTTCTGGTGACTGTATTACTGACAGGTTTTCAGTGTTTCAGTATTGGGTGATTCAGAGAGTGGCGATTCAGATTATGATGTTGTGCTTCGTGGATCCAGTATGAAAATGTATGAAACGTGGTCCCTGGATGATCGTAGGCTAGTACCTACGTACTGGTAAACATATTGGCCAGTACAAGAGCCAGGGGGTAGTAGCTCCCTTCCAGGAGCATCTGGAAAACGAGTGAAGGTTGGAGCCTTCAGTAGGCCAACGCCTACGTACTAGTAAATGGAACGGCTAGTACAAGAGCTAATAAGGTGGTAGCCTTCTATAGGTAGAAGCCTGTGTACTGGTAAAGGACTGCACCAGTACATTGTAAAAGAAGTTTCTTATTAAAGGAAGATAGAAACAAATTGCAGCAGGTGGTTTTCACTCACATTGGGTTTCCACCTTATATCATCGTGTTCATGTGTGCTCATTATGTGTGATGATTTGTTCTATTTACTGTTCATATATATATAATAATGTTCTGATGCATTCACTGAAGATGAACTAACTAAATCATAAAGGTTACTAGATGTATGCTAGTTTCTTTTAACACAGTTGCGTATATACGCAGATATCCTTAACTGAAGTAGCGTATATCAATCTGAGTATGAAAATGAAAAAGTATCTGATTTGATAATACTGATTCAGCCCCCCTCTCAGTATTATTTCCAACAATTGGTATCAAAGCAGGTCCTTTGGTAGAAGCTTGATCGCTTGAAGGAGATCCGTAGAACAATGGGAAAGAAAGCGCGTCAAAAGGAGAAGACAGCTCAAAGGAACAATGACAGCCTGCCGGTGAGTGGAAGCAAGTATTCAGATCCTGAATCACCTCAGATTGAAGATGGACAAGCAAATGAAGCATCAGATAAAATCATATATCAATAATATCTACCTATCAAAAAGGAGAGTGCCCTCAAAGAAGAAATTATCAGCTTGAAAGCTCAGCTAGAATGTGCTTTCAGAGTTCGTCAAATGTTGCAGGTGCTGAATGAAGAGCAAGAAAATGAGATTCTCAAACTAAGGCAACAAGTGGAAGAAGGAAGAAAGTCTCAAGATACCTTGAAGAAGCAATGTCTAGAAAAAGAAGAACAACATCAGGTTGAGGTAAATATCTTGAAAGGTAAATTAGAAGAAAAAGATAAACTATTACGATTTCAAGATAGTACTAAGATCTTGGATGATATTCTTAGTAGTCAAAGGTCTCCTGCTATTAAAACTGGTCTTGGATTTTATGAGTCTATTGAAGGTGAATCTGGTTCACAAAGTAAGACAAGAAACTCTAATGCAAAATTTGAGAGGCTCAACAAGGAGATGAAAGGACAACTCCATCAACAGCCAAGGAAAGAATTTCCTCAAAGAAAATCTTTTGCTCCTAACTATGGAAGTGATAGACGAATATTTCCTCTGGTGAATAATGTTGAATGCTAGGTATGTCATAATCATGGACATGTTGCAGCTAGATGTAGAAGTAGAATGGTTCAAGACCATCACACAAAAAGATCTTCACGTTCCAGGTACTTCAAAGGATATTGTTTTTCTTGTAATATGTTTGGTCACAAAGCTGTTGATTGCTACAGAAGGAATAAGAAACATATAAGATGTTATGCATGTTACAAACTTTGACACATAGCAAAGGAATGCAAGAGAAGATTGTGGACACCAAACCAAAAGAAAAAAACATCATCACAGTTGAAGATATGGAAGAAAAAGGAAGTACAGCTAGAAAGATGTGGCATAGCAGAGTACACAGAGATGACAAATTCAGAGGTAGCTGGAAGTGTGGAACATCAGTGTTCGAAATCTCATACACGGGTTTCATGAAGACAAGTCGCATATATACACGAGTTATATGCTGCAGAGTCGCGTATATGATGTTCTGAAGAAAAACAATAGTACAGAAGTCTGATATGGTTCAGCCATTGTTTTGATGATGGCATTGCACAGGTTCAGGGGGAGCATATACTTAAAATAATGCATTGTTGGCATTATGGTTAGAAGTTCTTGGTGATGATGCTTATTAACATATCTTGTTTGATCAAAAGAATGGATTGCAGGTTACAGATCTAGATGCTAGATGCTTATAATGAAGATCATATGGTGTATGATAGCTGTTGATAACTATCATGGTCTTGTTTAGGTCTTTGGTCTTTGTGAGTCAAATGATGTATTTTGTTACGCCAATATGCATGGGATGGATGATGTAATGAGTCATGTATAAACTTTTGGTATATCCCCATTTGGTTGGGTGGATGAGTCAAAAATGGTGTATTCCCACTTGATTGGGAGATGGATGTATGTATGAGTCTTTGGTGATAGGAAGGTCATTCATAATAGAGTCATTTTCTTCTTGTAGAACATCTTTTTGTAGATCTTACCTACAGTCAGGGGGAGCATAGACAGATTGGTACGCCTTGGCATATACAAAGGGGGAGTTCAATCAGAAACTTCAGCATATACTCAGGGGGAGTATGGACAGTAGATGGAGATCAAAGAAGAGAATATATTGGTCCGCCCTTTGCCCTTGATGTCAAAGGGGGAGAGTGACTTGGTGTGGTTTTTGCCATCAAGTCCAAAGGGGGAGATTGTTGGCATTATGATTCAAGTGTTTTCCTTGATGGAAACTCACTCAGAGGTATGATACAAGTGTTGTCCTTGATGGCAACTCATTTAGATGACAAATCAGAATGCAGCAAGTCAAGAGAGAGGTATACGCAGGTTGACCGTGATGAAAGTGCGTATATACGTGGGCTATCTGAGAAAAAGGCGCGTACACGTACACACGCAGGTTCAGAGAAGGAAAGGCGCGTACATATCGGAAACGATGGTTTTGGTCCGTGGTATTTGGTCCATGGTATTTGGTTCGAAATGACAACCCTAGGTATTGGGTCCAAGGTATTGGTTCTACATGGTTTTGGACCATGGTATTGAGAGAAGCCTAAACCTATATAAGGGGAAGATCATTAGGCCAATGGGTGTGCAAGAGTGAGGAAGTGATGAACATCTGATAAAGTGTGAGATCTAGATGTTGGTTATGGGTTGGTGATGCCTTGCTTGATCTGAACCAAGGAGGCACTCATGTGAAGGATGATGAACAATGCATTGGGATCTTAAGGCTTGGAATGATTATCATTATATGGTTTGATTATGGATAGACTAGATCTATTGACGCATGTGTTATTGTATGAATGTTATGATCTGGGTATGACTGATGTTTTGAATAGTTGCAATGTTATGAGTAAATATTTGCAAATATGTACGCGTGTTGGCTTTAGTAAAAGCATGTATGTACGCGGGTTTGGTTCATCATAGTAGCGTATACATTATATTTGAAGTTGCAGTTGGATCTGGTTATTGTGGCAGACTTTTGTTGTCTATTCTATGTTCAGGTGATTGTATTATTGATAGGTTTTCAGTGTTTCAGTATTGGGTGATTCAAAGAGTGGTGATTCAGATTATGATGTTGTGCTTCATGGATCCAGTATGAAATGTATGAAACGTGGTCCCTGGATGATCGTAGGCCAATACCTATGTACTGGTAAACATATTGGCCAGTACAAGAGCCAGGGGGTAGTAGCTCCCTTCCAGGAGCATCTGGAAAACGAGTAAAGGTTGGAGCCTTTAGTAGGCCAGCGCCTACGTACTAGTAAATGGAACGGCTAGTACAAGAGCTAAGAAGGTGGTAGCCTTCTGTAGGTAGAAGCCTGCGTACTGGTAAAGGACTGCACCAGTACATTCTAAAAGAAGTTTCTTATTAAAGGAAGATAGAAACAAATTGCAGCAGGTGCTTTTCACCCACATTGGGTTTCCACCTTATATCATGGTGTTCATGTGTGCTCTTTATGTGTGATGATTTGTTCTGTTTACTATTCATATGGTTAATAATGTTCTGATGCATTTACTAAAGATGAACTAGCTAAATCATAAAGGTTACTGGATGTACGCTAGTTTATTTTAACACAGTCGCCTATATATGCGGATATCCTTAACTGAAGTAGCATATATGAATCTAAGTATGAAAATGAAAAAGTATCTGATTTGATAATTCTAATTCACCCCCCCTCTCAGTATTATTTCCAACGACAAACACTTTTGGTTTCACTTCTTCCTCATTGGATCAGCGGCTGGAATTGAAGTAACCGTGCTCTCCCAAACAAAAACACTAGTTTGCTTTGCCATGCAATCATTAGTGTGTTGTTTTCATTTGCAGAAGTTGATTATGTGTTCAGATCTCTGAAATGTCTCATTGCATAGTTGATATATATGGTTCTCCTTCAAATAAAGCTGTTGTTCATTCACTTTATTGTTATCTCTATTAGATTAGCTAGGACTTTGATTACTTGCAAGACTTTATTGATTCAATTGAAAGTACACAGTGCAGAGCATCTCCTGCACTATTTCATCCACCCAAGCTTCATCAAATCCATCTCCTAACTAGATTCCTCATCTCACATTTTTCCTCTTGCCCACGTAAACCTACCCTTTTTGTGCAACCATTATTTCAGCCTTCTTTGAGCCAATTCAGCCATCTACACCTTCTCACCACTCCATCCACCAGTCCATGGGCCACTTCAGACCCCTATCCTACCTCCATATTCATTCATGCATCCTCCCTCACTCACCCATCCTCCAAAATCCCATTTTTAAACATCCTGTAGAAATTTCTGAACATCTTGTAGAAATTCCTGAACATCCTGTAGAACCCCTGCAGACTTCCTGTAGAAGCTCACAAATGAGGTTTCTTGATAGCCAAACTTTGTGAAACTCTCTGGAAGGGTGTTAGGGACTCCTTAGACCCTCTCTGAACCTTCCCAACCTCTTCCAAGCATTTCTCCTCCTTGATCCACCCTTGCACAGTCAAGAATAGTGAAAGCATATGCATGATGAAACTGACGACTTAATCAAAAATACAAAAAGATGTTTTCTTCAAATAGAGGTAGTCTAGACACATGTATTTTACCTTCATAGAAGTAATGGAATCTATTTCAGTAGTTTTCATTCTCTTCTTTGCTTCAGTAGGACTAGCTGGTAGAATTAGGGTTTGCTAGGGTTTGCACTTTCCTTCAGTTTTTCAAACTCATTTCGCAAATAGATTAGCTTCCTTCGAGTTGACTTTCATCCATCAATTAAAAAGCTTCTTCTAAGAGCTCATAGAAGTTGGCTTAAGCTCCTAGCGGACTTGTGCCAGCTGACCAAGTGACAGCTGCAGCAAGAGCTAGTACTTGTGCATACAACATCGTCGCTTCCAAGTTTGTTACGAACTACCGGGTTGATAAAAGTAAAGAAGGGAGTCCTAGGATTTGCAGCATTATTTCTGCAATACTGGAGCCCACCATCTTTTTGGTGTCGTTTCCGGGGAAGCGTCAGAGTATTGGTGATTGTTGCTTTTCTTCCATTTTCTCCTACAACCTTCTGCTAAGTAGTTTATTTCATTTCCATTCTGCAATTTCATTTTCGCAAATGTAGAGTAGACATTTCCTTCTTTCATAGCTTAGCATTTCAATTCTGCAAGCGTAGCTTAGCATTTCAATTCCGCAATTTCAATTCTGCAAGTGTAGCTTAGCATTTCAATTCCGCAATTTCAATTCTGCAAAGTAGATTAGTCCTTTCCTGCTTTCATTTCAATTTTTCCTTTTCATTTCAGCAAGATAGTTAGTTGCAGTTCAACCTATTTTAGTTTTGCAGGTACCAGAAGAGGAAAAAACAAAAGCAAGAAAAAGTCTTTCCATTTCATGCCTCGTAGGAACAGAGATAAAACTAGCAAATTCTTACCCAACACCCCCACCACATCACTGAGTCAACCTTCTCTCTTCTCTGGTGACAGTGAGCCAGAAGAACCTATAGGCGAACCTCCTGAGATATACGAAGATCCTATAATAGAAGAAGAGTTAGAGAACACTCCATCTGAAGCCATGGTTGACAACCGAAGCAGTAGAAGAGAAGATGAGAGAATAGAAGGTGCCTTTCCTATCCGAGAGACCAATGGAGACATGAAAATGAAAAACATAAGTCCCTCCGCTTTACCTCACTTCCATGGATTGACTACTAAAGACCCTGATACCTTCCTGTTTGAGTTTGTTGTCCTTTGTCGAACTTACCACTATGATGAGGACGAGCAAAAGTTGAAACTCTTTCCCTCTACCGTCAAGGACGCAGCATTATGCTGGTTCATGGGGTTACCTGGAAATAGTATCACCACTTGGGCTCAGATGCAGCAACCTTTCAATGCCAAATATCAGGACTACTATAGGTCCAAGGAAACCAAGGGAGAAATCTTTCGGATGACCATGGGAAGTGATGAGTCTTTAGAATATTACGAGGAAAGGTTCCAACTTAGTTATAAACAGGCCAGGTGCACACTTGACCCAGAATCTCTGAAGCTGGTTCTGCTCCGAGGAGTCCCTGAAGACCTTCTGGACACCCTTAACATGCTGGCTGGAGGGGACATCTACCAACTACCGTATGAGTACATAAAGACTGTGTTTAGAAACCATTCTATGGTGGCCTAGAAGAGAGGTAGGGGGAATCCACTTTCAGCTAGTACCACCTTCTCCAAGCATGAGTTTGCTAACTAGATGGAAGACCTCAAGAGTGAGATGAGATAGACTATCGCCATGCAACTTGATACCTTCCGAATTCAGCAAAAGAAAGAGGAAGCTGAGAGGGCTTTGGCCATTTTTTGTCCTAGATGCACGAGGAAGCATCCTAAGAATGAGTGCCCACTGCACTCAGTAGAGGTATGTTTCATTTGTGAGGAAGACCACCCCACCAACCAATGCCTTACCTTGCCTGGATTTAAAGCCATGTACCTAGGGACTGAGGCGGCTACTGAGCCTCTCTACTTCCTCAACCAAAGGAGGCCACATGGGCCCAGACCTTACCAGCAAGGGATGCAAGGGACATCCCAAGCTTATATAACCCCAACCAATCCGCTCATATACCTTCTTGGGGCCCCCCTGCTCATCCTTCCTGGTCCGAATCTCCTCCGTGGTCTTATCCATCTCCATACCATACTCAACCTCGTCCTCATTCATTTCACTCACATACCCAGCCACAACCTCAGTGGAATGCACCTCAACCGGGGTGGAGGCCTAAATACAACCCTCCTCCCGCCATTTTTCCTCCACCACCAGCTCAACCACAACCATTACCTCCTTCTCCTCCAAGACAACCCCAAATTCCTGCTCAACCGAACCCGAACCCCAACAACAGACAGGCCCATCAGGTATATACTGGGGAGACAACATGCCCTACCTATGCTGTGGAGATCCAAGAGATCAACCTGCGATCTGGGAAGGTCCTTCTAGAGTGCCAACCTCCTTCCCTAGAGGAGGAGGAAGAGAAACATGAAAGTGAACACCAATCCATTCCACCCTTTCCTGAGTAACTCACAGTAACCACACAACCCAACCCAGAAGAGACTGAGCTTCTGGGAGAACTCAAGAAGTTGTGTGTGAAAATACCACTTCTCTAGGCCATAAAAGATGTACCGATATACAAAAAATTGATTAAGGAGAAGTGTTTCAGGCACCCAGGCAGGTGAAAGAGAGATGCCTCAACTATCAATGTCATAGGACAACTGTTCGATTTTATGTTGGGGCAAGTAATCTGTCCAAAGTATTTGGACCCTAGGAGGCCTGTAGTTGATGTTCACATCAATGACACCATCATCCCCCACACCTTGATTGATCTAGGGGCTGCCATTAATGTGATGACCAGGGATAAAATGCTTAAACTCAACCTTCAGAGTTCCTTAAGCAAGACCTCAACAGTACTGCAGTTGGCAGACCGCTCCACCGTGACTCCCGAATGGATTGTGGAGGATGTGTTGGGCTCTGTTGACTCTTGGGAGTACCCTGCAGACTTCTTGGTCCTTCAACCAAAGGCAAAACTCACTGGATACCCCCTCATTTTGGGAAAGCCTTGGCTAGCTACTGTGGATGCTTACATTAGTTGTCGAGTGGGAAGCATGACCATCAAGAATGGGCCTATGTCCAAACATTTGGTCCCATACCCTCCTGCCCAACCTGTGCTAGAACATGACTTACCACTCTAGTTGGAAGAAGGAGATGAGGATGAGGTCTACTCTGCACCATTGTGCATAGTGGAGGCCACCAAGGGAGTCCTCAAACCGAGAATGATTTGATTGAGAACTTAATCCAAAATCCTCCTCCCGGTGCACTGTCCTTAGAAGAGTTGGTGGAAGATACCCAAGCCAATGCTTTAGTGGACCTATGTGTGACTGATCCGACCACTCCCAGAGTTAAGAATGTGGAGTTTGGCCCTGAAAGAACTTTAAAGATCAGCTCCTCTTTCTCTCCCTCTTAGGAAAAGGAGCTATGTAGCCTCTTGACCCACCATTTGGGGACATTTGCCTGGAGCTACAAGGAAATGAAAGGAATCCATCCCTCGGTCTGTACCCCTCATATCTACATTAAGGAGGACTATAAACCAGTCAGGCAACCTCAGAGGAGAATGAATCTAGCCCTTAAAGACATTGTTAAAGAAGAAGCGCAAAAATTGTTGGATGCAGGATTCATCTACCTCATCTCGGACAGCGAATGGGTTTCCCCTCTGGTGTTGGTACCCAAGAAAAATGGGAAGTGGAGAATCTATGTGGACTATAGAGAGCTGAACAAAGCCACCAAGAAAAACCACTTCCCTTTGCCTTTCATAGATCAAGTGTTGAATGGACTGGCAGGAAAGAAGTTTTTTTCTTTCCTAGATGGGTTTAGCTGGTATAATCAGATCCAAATCAGCCCGGAGGACCAAGATAAAACCACCTTCACTTGTCCATGGGGTACCTTTGCCTACCGAGTCCTTCCCTTTGGGATGTGCAATGCCCCTACCACTTTCTAGAGAGCTGTACTGAGCATCTTTGCCTAGCTGGTTCATGATTCAATGGAAATCTATATGGATGGCTTTACTCCTTACGGGTCTAGCTTCCAGGAAGCCTTGTCCAACCTGGGAAAAGTTTTAAGCAAGTGCATTGAGATGAACCTGTGCCTCAGCCCTGAAAAATGTGAATTCCTGATGACTGAAGGGACCATGTTAGTTCATACCATTTCTCGCCAAGGGTTACAGGTGGATCCTAACAAAATTGCTATCATAAAAAAGGTTCCACCTCCTCAGAAGGTAAGAGATGTTCGAAGTTTCTTAGGCTTAGTAGGATATTATAGAAGATTCATTAAAGATTTAGTAAGCTAGCCTCGCCATTGTTTGGCCTCTTAGGAAAAGATGTTGAGTTTAAATGGACTGACGACTGTCAGAGGGCTCTGAATGAGTTGAAGGATAAGTTAGTGTCTACCCCAATTTTGAGAGGCCCAAACTGGGCCCTACCTTTCGACATCCACACTGATGCCTCGAACAAAGCCATAGGGGCAGCCTTAGGACAAGTTGAGGAAAAACTTCCATATGCCATATACTTTGTCAGCAAAAACTTATCAAAGGCAGAAATGAACTATACTATAACTGAGAAGGAGTTCCTGGCTGTGGTCCATTCCTTGAACAAGTTCCGACACTGCATCACTGGCTATCAAACATTTGTACATACTGATCATGCTGCAATTAGATGTTTAATGAATAAGGCTGATGTGAATGCTCGTATTATTAGATGGTTACTTTTGTTGCAACAGTTTGATTTGACTATCGTTGACAAACCAGGTAAAGAAAATGTTGTTGCTGACTTCTTGTCTAGATTGGATTTGCCTGCAGGTGAAGAAGGAACAATGGATGACCAGATGCCAGATGAACATCTGTTTGCTATCTCAGTACTCTCTCCATGGTTTGCTGATATAGCAAACTACCTGGTCTCAGCACAGTTCCCTCCGCATCTATCCTCAAAGGGGAAGAGCAGAATCGTGAGGAAGAGTGCCTCATTCACTTGGATCGGGGGCAACCTGTTCAAACTTGGCCCCGATCAGATCTTAAGGCGTTGTGTTAGGGAGGAGGAAGTCTTTGACATCCTCCTGACCTGTCATGACGGGCCCTGTGGAGGACATTTTGTAGCCAAGAGGATTGCCTTCAAAATTCTACACGCAGGCTACTATTGGTGCACTCTTCATCAAGATGTCAGAAGATATATCAGCCAATGTGACCGATGCCAGAGGATGGGGAAACCGACTCCAAGGGATGAAATGCCTCTCCAACCTCAAGTGACTCTTGAGCCATTTGAGAAGTCGGGTATGGATTTTGTGGGTCCTATCAACCCTCCTTCAAGGCAAAGGTCTTACATCATTGTGTGCACGGACTATCTGACAAAGTGGGCAGAAACCAAGGCAATCAAAGCAGTGACAGAAGAAAAGGTGGCTGAGTTTTTAAGAGAAAACATCTTCTACAAATTTGGCTACCCAAGAGATTTAGTCACCGATAAAGGAAGCCAGTTCACCTCCAACTTAATTGAAGACTTGCTCGCTCATCACAAGATCAAGCATAGGACTTCCACACCATATCATCCTCAAGCAAATGGGCAGGTGGAAGTCACTAATAGAGCATTGGAAGGGATTTTGACTAAGGTGGTGAGCAGCAGCAGAAAGGATTGGGCAGATCGCCTGGTTGAGGCCACTTGGGCCTACAACACCACTTGGAAGACCACAACCAGTTTTACACCTTATGAGCTGGTCTATGGGAAGAGAGCTTTGCTGTCAATCGAGTTCGAGTACAACACATTGAGGATGGCAGCTCAGCTGGACCTAGATCTTAGCCATGCTCAACGAGAAAGGTTATTGCAGTTGAATGGGTTAGATGAACACTGAATGCAGGCCCTCCTCCACTCAGAAGTGGTTCAACTTCAGAGGAAGATATGGCATGACCGACACCTTAATGACAAACAATTCTAGCCGGGAGATTGGGCGCTGCTGTATGATTCCAAACATAAGGATTTCAAAGGGAAGCTGAGGACAAGATGGCTAGGACCATATTTAGTGGAGAAGTGCAATGACAATGGTTCCGTCCTTATCCGAACCATTGATGAAGAAGCCATCCCCATGCTTGTCAATGGGCATCGACTAAAGATCTACAGGAAACCTATTTCGAGGCAAGAGTTCATTGAAAATGTGGAAAAATTAGTGCTGGTAATAGAGAAGGGTTCCGCCTCTGTTTTGGCCACACCCTGAGCATCATCATATCAAAAAAAAAAAAAAATACAATAAAAAAGATCCTTGGGTGAAAACCTCTCTGAGGCACCCAAGGCAAGTGGTAGGGGTGAAAACCTCATTGAGGTGCCCTTGCTGTCTCTCTGAAAAAATAATTTGGATAAAAAAGACCCTTGGGTGAAAACCTCTCTGAGGCGCCCAAGGTAGATAGTAGGGGTGAAAACCTCATTGAGGCGCCCTTGCTGTCTCTTTTAAAAAAAAAAGAAAAAAAAAGAAAAAAGAAAAAGAAGGAAGAAACAAAGAAAAAACAAGTTTAATCCCTGGAAATTGTTGCAGGTTGCAGGAACACAATGCAGAAAGGAGGCCTCCCAACACAAGGACAGGGGTCCCTACCAAGTTACCCAGCATCCTCACATACACTCCCTCCATGAACACTCATTTTTTTCAGGGTTCGGACACAATCTGGTCGTGGTTCAACCTTCTACAGGAAGCTATAGGACTTTCTACAGGAAGTTCTGTATTTCTACAGGAAACATCCTGTAGAGCCTTTGGGCAGGCCAGAATCGATTATAGAGAGGGATTTGAAGCTTGAAGTCTGTTGAGGAGGAATGAAACCACTATTTTCTTCCATCCTCCACTTGTTTCATCTCCTTCCACCACCATTGCCACCATTTGGTTGAATATACCTGCACAGTCATACCAGAATCCTGTTTTCTTAAATCAACATTTGTTTTTTCAAGTGGAAAATAAAGCATGCAGAGGCTCGCACACTTTACCTGTCAAGGCACCCTCAGGACCCTTCATCCGTGAATGCAACTTTGTTTATTTCAGCATGCACCCCAGGAGGAGAAACGGTTACAGGATGTCCTACAGGAATCCTGTAGCAGCTGATCTAGCTGGAGCACATACCATGGAGACACCAGTAGCTCACATCAAACGAAGTCGGTGCATGCAGCATTCACCACCAGAAAGTCGGGTCTCGAGGTCTTGTATCCAGCATCAGCCAATGGAAGAGGAGCTCTAGCACCCGTGCACGAAGCAGCAGCAAGCAAATCCAACATTCCTTGTCCCGAAGCCTGAAAAAAATGTCCACGGCCGCACAGGTAAGTGCCAAACCTTATTCGTGGAATTGCATGAACTATACTCTAAAATATGCATGACTGTGAGAATGGGTGGATTGAACAAGTTTGGTGGCCATTCAACTGGCCACCCACAGCCAGTCAGACGGCCTCGTAGGATCTGAATAAGCTTGGCTATGCCGAAAAGACGGGCAGTTGACACGTGGGAAGTGTCCAGTGGGGGAGAATCGGCAGTATGACAGAAATGGCGGCGGTGAATGCAGAGGGAAGGATTCGGTGGTCAGAGACACGCCGAGGAATGATGGCTGTGACGTCGGCCAATGGATCAGCCGGGACAGCTCACCCTCGCGCCATGAATTCCGTAGCAATTCAAAATTGGCCGGTCGAATAACTCATGGTAAACTGCTATCATTCGCACTTGCAACTATTTTGCAGCCGAGTACGCGTCCTCCTCCTCTGTAAGTTGTTAGCCCGAGCTTCTCGGTCTATTCCAACGTCCTTCCGCAGCTCAGACTCGTCCAGAACCACCGTAACGTCCTCCAGAAGCCGGGAAAGCTTTCTACAGGAAGGTGCGCTACAGGAAACCCAACATTACGAAGGAGCTTGGACTGTTCACGTCGAGGGTGGCAATTCTCAGTGAGGTAGGCCCGAACATACCTTTCCCATGCAAAATAGTTCAAAAGGTGGTGAATTCGACGTGCTGGGGTAGAGAAAAAATCTAAAGCAAGTCTGTCTGTGAATCCAAAAGCAGTTTACTTATCGTTGCATGAAATTGTCTTCGTGGTTTGCGTCCAAGATTTTCTCCACGAGTCCTGAGTTAAATTCCTCCTGTGGAAAAATTGAGACACTGTCAAGGCTAACTGGTGGAAAAACTGTGAATTTTATATGATTGTGTGTATGTTGGAAACATAGCTCTGCACTCTGTTTAGAGAAATCCTAAGTCGTCCTTCTGTACACGAGCAGTCAAGTTTCAAAATAGAGAAATTGATACGAAGAGGTCTGCAGATACTGTTTTTAACGCTCTGAGAAGGAAACACACCTAGAATTCCCTTTCTGCTCAAAGCGCAAGCAAAAACAGAGTCTTTTTCACCATGCCGGGAGGGTTTATCAGAAAGGAACCCTCGGACTCCAAGAAACTACTGGAAACCCCTGAGGTGGTGGACTTATTTTCCCGTGCACACTGGATGACATTCTGTGACAAGCTTCAAGGTCACGATGATGAAATTACAGAAGAATTCCTAAGGTCCCTAAAGCCGAGATCGAAGACACTAGCCACTGTCAACTTCAGAGGATTGGCCCTAAGACTCACCCCACAGCTCATTAGCAGGGTCACTGATCTACCAATGAGGGTACCCTGGGATAAGGAGGAGAGAAAATTGGGCCAAAAGGCTAAAAGGGAGTTCTTCTTGCCAGAGGAACAATTTTCAGAGGACAAGAATGGGGTTCGAAGAACTAGCCTACAATCATTCTGGAGCGAAGTCAGCCTCCAAATTATGAAGTATATTACCTATGAGGGGCGATTCAGTATCGTATATGGTTATCATTTCCATTTGCTAACAGAACTCAGGCACCAAATGGATCTGCCCTCAGAACAAAAATTGAGCATTCCCTACTTCCTCCTGCAATCCTTGATTGAGTGTGCCACAAAGCTGAGGGAGGGGACACCAGACCAGCTGGCCCATCATGGGCTTATCCAGCTCCTTGTGGAAGATGCACTCCATACTTACACTGTCCCTCTCTCCTGGGAAATTTTTCGAAATATGTCTAAGGATGATGACATCCGAATTTTGGCTGAGGAGCTCACTTCCTCCAGCAGTGAGGAGAAGGAGCACACCAAGGCAGAAAGAAAGCTGAAGGTCAAGAAACCCCAGGCAAACCACCAAAGAAAGAACAGAAAGAGCCACGAGAAAAAGGCCAAGCTGTTGAGGCCAAAATAGAGGATGGTAAAATAACACAAACACCTAGGGAGAAAAGGCTGCAGAGTAGGGCAGAAAGGACTGAGAAAGTCCAAGCCAGTGGAGGCACCCCTAAGGTAGCCTCAGCCGAGCTAAAGGAAAAAGTACCCTTAGCCAAGCAGGCTAAAACAGTGCCAACTGGTTCTACAGGAAGCCAGAAGGCCATTTCTACATGAAGTCCAAAAACTGCTTCTACAGGAAGCCAGAAACCAGCCATTACAGGACTTTCTACAGGAAGTTTGAAGAAAGGGCAGCAGAAGGAGAAATCGGCCGAGATTTTAGCTATGGAGGCAGCAGCTATGCTGGCCACCCTAAGCACATCTCCCAAGCAGAAGGAAAAGCGAAAGAGGGAGACTCCCCTGTATTTTAAAGCAAGGAGGAGTGTGAGGATTAAGACTGGCAGACCCCAGCCTCCATCAAAAGAGCCAATCACAATTGTGGATACCCCTACCACACCAAAGGAGAGGTCCCCCTCCAAGGCATCCATCACTTATGAGCGGGGAAGCCCAAAGACATCCACATGGAAGGAAAGGATGGAGAAATTGAACTCGGAGGCCTCTCTACAGGATGCCGAGGCTGCTCTAAAGGAAACTTTGGCTAGGCTGAAAGAGACTGAGCAGATGGAGGAAAGAGTAGCCACGTCATCACAGGAGGAGGAGAAGGCCGATACCATTATGGAACCAAGCCCCCAGCCCAGCCTGGGCTCTTATTATAACTTCTTAGAGGCCGGTAAAATCATTCCTCAAAAATTCACAGTGCCACTTTTCCTAGCACTAGAGGAAGAAAGAGTACGGACCCACACTTGGATGAAGATCGCTAAATCCAAGGGGGTGGCAGATATAGGCCCTCTAGAAGAAAAGCTCAAGGAGACCCAAAGAGAGTTGGAAAGAGTACGGCATGTGGAAAGCTCCCAACAGGCCAAGCTATGAGAAGAGAATGAGCTGCTTAGACAGCAGCTACAACTACAAGGACAGAGGAAAGAAGAGGACACAGCAGCCAAGGACACCACAGAAGAGCCTCAGGGAAAAGAAGGATTGCAAGCTGATCTTGAGGCACTAAACCGACAACTACAGGAAAGGGAATTGCAATTAGGCCTAGAGATACAATCTCTAAAACAACAGATGCAAGAAAAGGAGGCACAACTGGCCTGCATGGCCAGTTGGGCAATGGAAGCTCTGCAATGTAGGCAGCTGGCGAAATCCTATGGCCTATACCTCAGGGATCAGTGGCTGCAATTCCAAATCAACACATTGGCACAAAGGGGTATCTCCCAAATCCAAAACCCCCAGCAGTTCATGGATTTATGTAAAAACATTTCATTGGAAGACAAGGCTAAGCTATCAAAGTTCTACCTTCATAATTTGGCCCTTCCAAACATAACCTCGTGGGACCCCAACACAGCAGTAGGGGACATGCAGCTGATGGAAATGACCTCATGGTTAAACCACGAAGAAAAGAGAGCGGCAGAGGTCAAAAATGTCATGGACCGAGAACTACAGGAACCACTGCTGATTAGAGCAGAGCCAGGGGACCCCACAACATTGATATCCGCCCACCAGCACCTAGCAACCAACTCTCAAGCTCTGTTAGAGTACATGGATCGACAGGCTCAGGCCATAGCACACTTTGAGGATATGGAGCGATTATTGGGGGACAATTGTGTTCATGCTTGCACCCGTAGGTGGAACACATTGTCCCAAAACCTCAAAATCAGGGAATACCACACTCCAACTAGAATGAGGGAGGCCTTGGCACGAGTGCCTCTCTACAAAAAGTCTATGTAGAACCTCTAGGCCAGCTGGATAGGCCTCAAGTTAAGTCCACCTTTGCTTTTGGGATTGTTAGAAGGAGGCACAGAAGAAGAAGAGCATAAGCAGTGGGAAGAGGTGGAAAGGAAGGCCGAATTCCATGACAGTGAAGAGGATACTACTTCAGAAGCCTGGGATATGAGGGAGGCAATCAAAGCAATTAAGGATGAGGACCTGGACTAGTTGCTCAGAGGATGAGCAACCCTTTTAGCAGGGGGGTGATGATGAACCCCAAATTGGGTAACTTATTGGGCTCATTTTGCCTAATTATCCTTGTTTAGTCCTTTTTCAATCCTTCATTTTTCATAGCTTATGCATTATTTTTTAGTATGTTTATGTCATTTGTACGAATAAGGGTGGTCACTCTTCCTAGGTGGCTAACACGTGCTTATTTAAGGTTTTTTGACACATGTTGGAGCAAAACCGAGCAATCATGGGCTAGATGACAACCAAGCTTGAGGTGAGGATTCGTAGGGTGGTTGTCTATGACATTAAATAACCCTTCCTCGGGATCTTCACCCCCAACTCCGAGGTCCAAAGGCCACCAAAAACGGATCTTGAAGGCAGCCAAGCAGATTTTGGAAAAGGGACTGTCTACTAACAGTATGGACAGCCAAGTCCCATAGATTTAGGAGGCCAGCTAGGGTCCTCGTGGTGTATAAATGATAAGGCCTCAACCTTCATAAGGGAATTTTGAAACCATTGCATATTTTGCACTACAGTTCTGTCAGCTTTAGCTTGTTCTCTTGTAGCCATTTTGTCATAACTTTTGACTGATGACTATTTTTTGATAATGATAAGCAGTCCGATTTTATATCAACTCTGAGTTTTCTATAGGAACCGTAGCTCTCAGGGTTGGGCCCAACCTGAGAGCCTAGGGTCTCCTTTATGTACTGTTATCTTTCCTTTATGCATCGTTGTTTTCCTTTTATGCATTTGCAAACGTATTTCTGTTAGGCAAATTTAGTTGTGTTGATTAACTAGGTCACTGTTTATGAATAGAATTGCTTCAGATGTTTAGAATAGATTGGTAGGATAATAACAGGGAAAAAAGCTCTAAAAAAGGGTCAACAACACTTTCGGTTTCACCTCTTCCTTATTGGATCAGGGGCTGGAATTGAAGTAACTGTGCTGTCCCAAACAAAAACACTAGTTTGCTTTACCATGCAATCCTTAGTGTACTGTTTCCATTTGCAAAAGTTGGTTATGTGTTCAGATCACTGAAATGTTTCATTGCATGGTTGATATATATGGTTCTCTTTCAAATAAAGCTACTGTTCATTCACTTTATTGTTAGTTAGATTAGATTAGCTAGGACTTTGATTACTTGCAAGACTTTGTTGATTCAGTTGAATGTACACAGTGTAGGGCATCTCTACCACTCTTTCA
>APFE031529316.1:0-15785 GCA_000404065.3 Pinus taeda | reverse complement strand
TTTAGTGATTTGATAGGAATTAGGACTAGCATGACAGATGGGGTTCGAGTAGTTGGAAGAGGGCAGTGCCTTTTTTATGAAGGATCTTGGTTCAATGAGGAGGGAGTGTTTTCTTCATAAGTGATTGGGATACTCATATTTCTTGGATTACCAATTAACGGTGAAAATGAAGCAAAAATATCGAATTCTGTTAGCTTTATAGACCTACATGGCAAATGAGAGACACAGGAATAATTGTTAGAGTTAGAAGTGATATTGGTAAAAATGTTAAAGTTGAAATAAAAATTTTATAACAAACTTACATTGATCGACCAATAGCTGAAGTAGTCCAACTTTTAACATGTACAACAAAACCCTTTTGTAGCAAGCCTGTTGCTACGAGGTCTTTGAAATATGTTGGAAGCATAAGGTGTTTCATATGTGTGCCATTAGAGATGGCAATGCGATATCGTGGAGTTGAATTTTGCATTGATTGAATGGTTTCAAGTTCAACAATTTGTAGGTATGGTTGAATATGAGTTGATCTAGAGAGCATTGTGAAAATAACATTCTCAGTAATCTTTATTGTCATTTTCTGAAAGTAGAGATAACAAAATAATTACTATACAGAACAAAACTCATAAATGTGGTTTTCTTCTCGTAAGATGTTTAACATTCATTACATTCCTATAACACTACATGAAAATTTATGAACTAAAGGGTGGGAAGCATGTTCAATTTGTTAGTAATTGAGTGGCTATCCAGGCTTGTAAACATAAAAATGAAGAGATTTATGACAACAAATTCCATATGATCATTCTCTTTCAAACATATTTAAAACTTTAAATTGACAATTTAATAAACCTGTGCATGTTAGAAACAATCAGACATGCGTAACATACTTAATACTATAAATTGAAAATTTCAGAAACCTACGCATGTTAGAAACAACCAGATAGGGGCCCTAGTAGCTGGTGATAATAAGCATGGGTGTAGATTTAGAAATTGTGTAGCCTTTGAATGTGCAGCCCAAAAAGGCATTTTAAGTAAACTCCTGTCTGATTTAAGATGCTATTTTGCAGGTATGGATTCATGGTGTCTGTACCACTTCATGGATCCATTTTTTATATGAAAGCAATGTCTACCCTGATCTCACTTTGTTTTCTCATTTTGTAAAATGCATCTTAATTATACAAAGAGTGACAAAATAATATACATCAAAATGATCATGTCAATGAGACAGGGCACATTTATAAAGGCTACCATGGCTACCCATCCCCACATAGAAAATTACTTTTGGCATATTTGTCGTCGTCTTAATCTCATGAGATTCTGCATTCGTATGAAAAAATCCTATTATGGTTGAAACCTAAGTTGCCAAATATGTTCTAAATGTTGTAGTCTCCACCAAATGAAAAGTGGATAAATGCCATTCAATGCATACCAACATTTCCTTTTCAGTAGAAGTAAGATTCGTGCCAAATGCATGTTGTTTCAAATTTATGTACTGTACAATCCAATTATTTAGCTATCCAAGACAATTTGCTAGTTGTTAGGACGCAGACAAAGATGTTGCCTCGATGAAATATCATATTTTAATAGAAAAACGTGTACAAATATTTATAGGCACACTCCTGATACCTCAAGCTTTTTGGTTTTAGCTTCATCTTTTGAAGTCTGCAAATTTATCCAAGCTTCAATTCTTGCTTCTTCTCGTTGATATCCAAAATTTACAGGCAAAGAATAATTATGAAGAATAAGAGGATAGTGGCAGTTTAACAATAATATAATCATAATATATTATAAAGTATTGATGAAACCATGCTTAAATCAACTCACAAAGGAAAATGTAGTCTTTGAGTATCTGAAACAAACAAATTGAGAAATGGTCTAATGTTGAGAAGTTCGATATAAAAAAGCATTGGAGATGTTTTAATGAAAATGTTTGAGGGTGTTGGAAGTATTGGTCATGACACTATGAATATTTTGGGAATTGTTAGGAATCCTTTCAGGGATTGTTTGGAATGCTTTCAACAAGACACATAAAAGAAAAACAACGAAAAGACTAAGGGGAGCTTCTAACATAAACTACATCATCCTCATGGCTCAATTCATTGCAAGAAGTTTCATTTATCACATAGAATTCACAGGCATTGAAACAAAAGGAAAGAAGATACAATAAATTATTACTTGATTTGAGGAATGACTTGACCTATAATAGTAAATTTGTCTAGCAAATTTTTGAAAGAAAACTAAAGCTAAAACTGGAAGAAGAGAAAATGGCAACCATGTTAAGGGAAGGAAAGATACAAATATTCTAAGTTAATGTGAATAAAATATATTAACAATGTTGGCATTCCTATGACAACTATATTAAAGGGACCTATAATAACATTGTTGCAATTCATATGACAACTACATTAAAAGAATCAATTTCAAAGCTTACATCTTTACAGAGCTCTAAGTTCGTGTAACAAATCTTATAAATTAATTTGGTATTTGGCTAAATCTTAATTTATAAAATAAATTATTATTTTTGTATGTACAAATAATAAATGTAGCTAAATGACTAATAGGACATTCTACAAATCTAGAAACGTAAATCATGTTGGTGAGGAAATGAATTTTTTAATGGGCAATGGGTCCTCACAATCCTAGCAGTAAACAATAGGCCATGGCATATCTCATAAACATAGATCGTTCATGAAAATAAACAATTGTTACTCTGCAAATTATATTTATTTGATAAGTGTTTAATCTTGGTCTGCTCACTATTTTCCAAAGTCAATGCTCATCAATAGATCGAGTGAATAGTTCTCTAGTTTGGCTTCGAGGCTCTGCTTGTTTGGGACCTACTTGCTTCTAATACCAAGGTCCCAATTCAATATAGGATTCAGGTGGGCCTCAAATTCCGTTTATCCTCTCTCTCTCTCTCTCTTCTCTCTCTCTCTCTCTCTATATCTTGGATTATATATATTATATATATATATATACTTTTCTTTACAAAAAAATTATATCCAACCTCTAGAACAATGACACATTTTCCAAATCATAGTTTGTTGTAGGTGAGATACCATGCCCATGGCTGGGAGCAACTGAATCTAGATATATACCCCTATTATATAAACTATTCCTGAAGGATGTAACTGCTAGGAAATGCATCACAAGAGGGATTTTGGTTGTAGCATATGATTGAATGAAATGGATAATACACATAAATGAGTTATTAACGTTGGTTTCTACAAAGAATAGTCAATTATACCAATTCATTGATCAAAACATTAAAAACACAATCAATGTAATTGTTGTGGGCATGTGGATTCTATATCGGGTCCACAATGGTTGTTGGTGAGAACCCAAATTCATTCCAAACTTTACTCTATCATAACATTCGGACATGCTTATGGCTGTACCTAATCACATACAACAACAATTGAGAGATGGGTGAAATCAATCTGTGGAAACGCTTAGCAAGAAGGATGCATGAATCTGAAATAGAAGGTTGTTTGATGTAATAAAAAATTTCCCTCCCTTGGGATAAAATGTTCAATGCCTCTCAAGTTGGAATACACATTTTCCCTAAACCTACACCACCATAAATTGACCCAACAAGCTAGGTTATCTGGCTATATGCATCTTTGTTAAATCCTGGATTTCTAGTATTCATATCATTTGGGTTTTCAAAAAACATTAATACCATGGTCCTCTTTAACATTAATTAGCCTTGTTTAAAGGTAGCAGTAACATTATTTTCCATCTATAGTCATAGTGAACACACACATTGGACCCCAAAATAAGCACATAAAAAAACCCACAACCAAGAAACAGACCGAGTGGAAACCTCATGTGCAATAATGAGTTTCAATGGTTTCAAACAACAGAATAATAAAATTTTAAATAAACAGGAGCATGAAATAATATTAAGGTGCTGATGAGTGCCGACAGAAAGCTCAGCAACATGAAAAGGGAAATGTCGAGGTAAGTCTCAATGTGATCACAATTAGGCCGAGGTTCAAAAAAACGCAAGGGACTCAAGTGTTGTCATTCCAGGTATAAGCAAAAGAACCATGGTAGGAGTGGAGCAGGGCTCGAAAGCAGGCATTGCCAGGATTGGGAAAGACGATCCTGATGTTCTTCAAGGGCTATGCCAAAATCTCCATTCCCTCAAATTGACTTCTAGGAATGAAGAGTTCCAAAGGCAACAATAACACTATTTTCCATCTACAGTCATAATGAACGCACATACTAGACCCCAAAATAAGCCGCATAAGAAAACACTCCATATAGTTTAGTTGCAGGTTCTTAGGAACAACAATGCTTACAATCAAAATGGAACAGTGGTTGACAATAGTAAAGTTAGGCAACAGGAAGAAAATAAGGATGGTAGAATGAAGACAGACTGGACCCCGAAAAAAGCCGCATAAGAAAACACTCCATATAGCTGAGTTGTAGGTTCTCAAGAACAATAATGCATATAATCAAAATGGAATAGTGGTTGACAATAGTAAAGGAAGGAAACAAAAAGCAAAGAAGGATGGTAGACTGAAGAGAAGTGACATAGTAGAACAAATTCCTATCAAATACAACTAAATATTTAGTCATCTAGAAACCAAAGTTGGCTTAAAGTCCCAGTTCCATAAATTGTTTGCTTGAGACATCTACAAACCCAGATCATCAAGATATGTAATATTAAGGTGATGATCATTGCTGACAGAAAGATCAGCAACATGAAAAGGGAAATCTGGAGGTAAATTAACTAACCTGACAGGCAAAACACTGCAAATCTGTCGAAGGCTACTATGTGAAGGCTGTAAATACTGATATGAGATGAGAAATGAGAACAGTAACCCCATATTGTATACCATAACCTAATAACTACCACCATAACTGGTTCTGATGCGGAGGCCGCTATATTCGGATGCAGGGAAAAACTGCCAACTAATTAATCCTCCTTCCGGACCTCCTCATCCTCGTGGCCATCCTCCTCCTATAGAAAAAGCAACCCTATGCAGACCTCCTCATCCTTGTGCAACAGAGAAGAAGGAACCCCCACCCCACCCTCCACGGGCCTCCTCATCCTCCTGCAGCAAAGGTATTCATCCCACGCCCTCCTCTGGTGCAAACACTACTATCCACATGCGCATGAAAGACTAACTGCGTAGATGGATGAGTTGGGTAGGGTAACTAGAACAAAAATTAATTAATTTTTCTATTAACTAGTTACCTTAAGAGTTTTTTATTGTTTTTTTAATGTTTCCAATTAAATTGGATGGTAGATCATTGTTGAATCATCTAACAATGGATATGACGGTTACGATTAGGACATAAATGCATTTGGGGGAGTTCACTTCAGAGGGAAAAACCTTACGACGTAATTATTATAGCCATATAAATTAAATGGTTAGTAAATATAGATAAATATTAATCTACAATAAATGCCAAAACACTTATTTCATAAGGCATCTCAGGTTATTAAAATTAAACAAATAATAAAACTAACATAATGATAAATTTATTATTATTATTATCATTATTATTATTATTAAAAATAATTAATATAGAATTTAAAGATATATATATTTGAAAAACCAAGGAACAAGATTCTTTTTCATGAATATTTATAATGTAGTCTAAATTGACAATTGTCTTTTTGACTAGAATCCGGCCATACAATTTAAGCAAGATAAAAAATGTGATTTTTCATTACTTCAAATATATTTTTGAAAGCATAAATAGATTTACCACACTGAAAACCCCATTAGAGCACTCGATTTCTACAAATTAAACAACTTAAACTCAAGCTTTTAAAAATCTCTACTCGATTTTGGTTAAAATTAACTAGAAAAATATTGTAAAAAAAAGGTCATTTTGTTTATAAGTTAAACTATGCCCATATATATACCCACTTTATCATAGATATTATTACTCTGTAAATACAAATCATTACAATACTATTGGCCAATGTCGTGGTTTATCAATACCACATTCCCAAAAACCATAACCCATTTCATATGAGACTTTTTCATATTACAATTTTTTTTAATTAATCAATTTAATTAAAAAAGAAAAAAGGGTATAACCAATTTGGAGATAAATATCAACCTTTAATTTGTGTATACTACTAATAATAATATAGAATATTCCTTTGAGTTTAAATCCATCCCATCCACATGATAATTGCTAAATTAAATTTCCAGAAGCCCTATTCCAAAATAGACATGTCTATCCCCTCGATGGGGGTGGAGACTCATCAAGAAAATGGGATCAAGTGGGGGAAGAGGACGACACCACTGACCCTCAATGTAATTAAGAGGGGGGTAGTGTGGCCTACCCCCCTCCCCCTATGCATGAAGCATGCATTGTTTAAATTTCTTGGACACATGACTTGTTATTTACTGGAGAGTTCTTCGCTCGCTACTTTGCAACTAGGAAGACATATGTGCCCTACCACTGTAATCCTCCTATTACTTGTGGTATATACATACTCCCATTGGATTTTGGCTATACTATGGAGTGATGTTGAGAAATTCAAATCATGGGATGTGAGAAGAGTTTTTTAGGATTTGAGTTGGCATGTCAAAGTTTATGTTTCATCTACGGTTTACAGAGGTATCAATTCCTTACTGTTCTATGTGGTTTTAGGTGATTTTTATCTTTCCAATGATGATGGTGATGCCTCAATTGAAGAGCTAAATTATGAATTTGGTAATTGTGATGTCTTTCTAGATAGCAAATGGGGTCTTGCAAATATGGTCTTAGTATTTTTCTCCCAATTTCTAATGGCCTTGGTCCTTTCTAACTGTTATAAATGTGTAATATTTATCCCTTGGCTGTGTGCATTTGTTTTCTCAACTTATGGTTTTCACTGGTGTGGATGATTTTTGTAATGGAGTCAATGTTGGGGATTGTTTTTATATTTGGTGAGTTTGGGCTTCCTATCACTTTAGGAGATGGTCTCTCCCATGTCATGGAAATCCCTCATCTTTCTAATCGACCTACAGGGAATTCCTTTTTTAGCCATTTTTTCTAGGTTACCTCATCTCCTTTTGGTCAGGATGGCTATTTATTTTGAATATTACGTGTTGTTTGGTCAGTTGAAGATATTGACGAAAGATATGTTGTTGCTCATGCAATTTCACTTGTTTTTAAGGGGTTATCACTTGTTTGTAGCATGTGGATATAAGGGTGTCTCTGTTATTATATTTTTTCTTTAGTCATTGTGGTTGTATGCCATACTAGCACATGTGTGGGCATTGTGGGGCTAGGAGATATAGCCAACAAAGTCAGTCACGTGTTGTGGTGCAGGCTCAAGTGGTTGTTGTATCTTATCATGTTGTGACTCTCCTAGAACTCAAGAGGATATTTCGAGGCTATAGAAGAATATCACTAAAGATAGATAAGCCTCTTCAAATTTAGAATTGATAGAGGAGGTCCCTTGCTAGCTTCCTGATCCTAGTAATACTATGGAAAGTAGGAATTAGTATATGCATTCTATTATTCTCCACAAGTAGCTTAGGACAGTACTGAGATGAGTCTTAAAGGAGAAGCACAAGGAAATAAATGAAATCATTTAATTTTTCTATAACATTCCATGTAACTAGTGGAATATCCAAGAAAGTATATAAATGTTGGAAGCTCGCTTAGCTCAAATGGAAAAAAAACATTCTATGTGAATTTAAGCTCCCATTGTCCCTCGGCTTGAGTGCAAAAGACCCAGTTCCAATGACAACTTTAGACACCTAAACTGGAGGATATGTAATGGTTATCCTTCATAATCTCATTTGGTTATATCAAATTTTTTTCTTAATTATTTTTTTTCTCTTGTAGAAACCTAGTATTATCAAATATTAACCAATAAATCTAGTTTCTAGTTTGGTAGAGTGAGGTCTGTATTATTTTTCTATTGGTTATCAGTGATGTAATCTAATTTTCAAAGATAATTTGATTTAACTCATGTTTTCTTTCGAAAGTTGTATGCCTTGGATAGATCTTTCTAATGACGTATTATGTGCATAAAATGGAGATGGTATGCTAAAGTTACAACCCTGAGAATTTGATGTACCAATTTACCAAAACGGGGCCCATAGTTTTGGCACTTCATCTCCTAGGGTTAGGTTTTTGGATTTTTAGGGTTTTCCATTATTTCTAAATAATAAATAGGCCTTCAAGCCTCATTTTAACACAATTCAAAGGTATGTATCTCAGAGTTAAGCTACCATCTTCTGATTTAGTTTATTTCCTTTCTATATGTAAGCATATTTCAGTTCTTTATTATTAATGAAACAGAGTTTTATTCTAGTTGCATCTCCATGTTTATGTTTATATATGATCGAGGAGGATCTCGTCAGATCGTTGCATAGGTGTTCAAGCGTCGTCGTCAATGTTCAGAGTCATCATCAATTCAGTCCGGTGTCGTCAGCTTCGACAGTATTGGTTATGGATCAAGTTGTTCAGGTAATATGGTTTTCATGACATTCAGTCGATATGGGTTTGTACCTAGCTGTCAACTAGTGTTCATTGACAGTTCCACCAAGATTTGGTCAACAACATGTGTTTTGTCTTTCGCCTTCACAGGATTTGGTGTCGACATGGGTTGTGTCATCTGTCGCAGAGGTTCGATGTGTCATTGGGGCTGTCATCACAAATATAGCTGGTGTCGACATGTATTTGGTTTCTTCACATTGTGATAATATGTTGTACATGGGTGTTTAAAAACAAAATGTAAACCCTAATCCTAATCTATCAAATGCACTATCAAATCTATCACCTAAGTTGCAACCCTAACCATAAACAATAAATTGCAATATGTATTAAAAAAATCCTAACCATCGCATTGTTAAAACAACATCAAACGTAACCCTAAACCTAAGTTCTAAACTTCATTAAATATCAGTCTAAATACATTGGTAAACATTACAAATAAAAAAATACACAGCGAGTTGACCACGCGGGCAATCTAACTACGTCAGAAACATGTGACCGGGCATTGTTATACTGTCAGAGTTTAGCCATCAGTCAGGCCTTAACCGCAGTGGAATTGAAAATCACATCAGAGACGTTGGCATGCGAACGATGTTGATAGACTATTGGGTTGGTGTTAGGATTAGAGAGATAGCAGTCAAGAGATTAGTCGCGGTGGAACCATCAGCAAAACAACAACAGGTCATGTGAACAGCAAACGACCGATGGGTTGGTCGCTGAAACTACCGGGGATAAACCACCAAGTGGCAGTCAGGCAGTCGAGTACCCGGTTTTCACATGGAAGCTATTAGCCCTCCACCTGGTTAGCCTAACTGCTAGCGGTTGTGGAGTTATTATCGAGTGTACTTATGGGTTATATGGCTTTTTTTTGTTCAAACTAATTCAATGACCATGCATCTACCCTAGGTGGCAAATTCCAACTAGACCGAAGCTAAACCTAATTATATTGCAACGAAATTCATCCTGTATTCAGCCAAAGAGGTTTCAATGTATCTGGAGGCCTTTAAAAGGTAGTTTTGCTTCATTGATGAAGGGGAGAGTGGTTTTGATATTTGTTTGCAGATTCTGGAGATCATAGGTAGTTTTGTTTTCAATGTAATAGGAGCATCTAGAGTCAGAATTGGGAACCATGATAGGAGTTGGAAAGCTAGTTCAAAGAAATATCTAATGAAAGTGATCAGAAGCACATGCATGCACATTTAGACTGATAAAATCTCTGTGTAATAAACCTCATCTGTTTCAAACCTAATAAAGTGATCGCCCATCTTAAAAGCAAAGCCAAAGATGTAGTCCATCAAGGATGAACTCTGTAATCGATTTTTCTCTGTGGTATCACTCTGTTTTTACTGTTTTCACTGCTATTATGCATCTTCCTTTTCTTTAATCAGCTATCGTAAAGTCTTCTTCTCAAGCAGTTTTCCTCGATTTCCACACTTTCAGCTAACATTCAATTCATTAATGGTTAATCAATTCTACATGAGTTTTAATAAATGATCAATTTAGATCATATAATTTGGTATCAGAGCAGGTTTCATTTGAAGAATTTTCCATTGAATGTTAACTATTTTCCATTTGGAAGATATTGATGAAAGAAATGTTCTTATTGCTCATGCAATTTCACTTGTTTTTAAGGGGTTATCACTTGTTTGTAGCATGTGGATATAAGGGTTTCTCTGTTATTGTATTGTTTCTTTAGTCATTGTGGTTGCATGCCATGCTAGCACATGTGTGGGCATTGTGGGGCTAGGATATATAGCCAACAAAGTCGGTCACGTGTTTTGGTGCAGGCTCAAGAAGTTGTTGTATCTTATCATGTTGTGACTCTCCTAGAACTCAAGAGGATATTTGGAGGCTATAGAAGAATATCAATAAAGATAGATAAGCCTCTTCAAATTTAGAATTGATAGAGGAGGTCTCTTGCTAGCTTCCTGATCCTAGTAATACTAGGGAAAGTAGGAATTAGTATATGCATTCTATTATTCTCCACAAGTAGCTTAAGATAGTAATGAGATGAGTCTTAAAGGAGAAGCACAGGGAAATAAATGAAATCATTTCATTTTTCAATAACATTCCATGCAACTAGTGGAATATCCAAGAAAGTATATAAATGTTGGAAGCTCACTTAGCTCAAATGGAAAAAAAAATTCTATGTGAATTTAAGCTCCCATTGTCCCTTGGCATGAGTGCAAAAGACCCAGTTCCAATGACAACTTTAGACACCTAAACTGGAGGATATGTAATGGTTATCCTTCATAATCTCATTTGATTATATCAAACTTTTTTCTTAATTGTTTTTTTCTCTTGTAGAAACCTAGCATTATCAAATATTAACCAATAGATCTAGTTTCTAGTTTGGTAGAGTGAGGTATGTATTACTTTTCTATTGGCTATCAGTGATGTAATCTAATTTTCAAAGGTAATTTGATTTAACTCATGTTTTATTTTGAAAGTTGTATCCCTCAGATAGATCTTTCTAATGAGGTATTGTGTGCATAAAACAGAGATGGTATGCTAAAGTTATGACCCTGAGAATTTGATGTACCAATTTACGGAAACGGGGCCCATAGTTTTGGCGCTTCATCTCCTAGGGTTAGGTTTTTGGATTTTTAGGGTTTTCCATTATTTCTAAATAATAAATAGGCCTTCAAGATTCATTATAACACAATTCAAAGGCATGTAGCTGCCAAATCTCTTCTCAGAGATAAGCTACCATCTTCTGAGCTAGTTTATTTCCTTTGTGTATGTAAGCATATTTCAGTTCTTTATTATTAATGAAGAGAAGTTTTATTCTAGCTGCATCTCCATGTTTATGTTTATATATGATCCAGGAGGATCTCATCGGATTGTTGCATAGGTGTTCCAGCGTCGTCATCAATGTTCAGAGTCATCATCAATTTAGTTCAATGCCGTCAGCTTCGACAATATTGGTTATGGATCAAGTTGTTTAGGTAATATGGTTTTCATGACATTCAGTTGATATGGGTTTGCACCTAGCTGTCGACTAGTGTTGATTGACAGTTCCACTAGGATTTGGTCAACAACATGTGTTTTGTCATTCACCTTCACAGGATTTGGTGTCGATATGGGTTGTGTCATCCGTCGCAAAGGTTCGATGTGTCATCGGGGCTGTCATCACAAAGATAGCTGGTGTTGATATGCATTTGGTTTCTTCACATTGTGATAATATGTTGTACATGGGTTTTTAAAAGCAAAATGTAAACCCTAATCCTAATCTACCAAATGCACTATCAAATCTATCACCTAAGTTGCAACCCTAACCATAAACAATACATTGCAATATGTATTAAAAAAAACCTATGCTAAAACCCTAAAGACCTAAGTCCTAACCATCGCATTGTTAAAACAACATCAAAAGTAACCCTAAGCCTAAGTTCTAAACTTCATTAACTATCAGTCTAAATACATTGGTAAACATTACAAATAAAAAAATACACAGCAAGTTGACCACGCGGGCAGTCTAACTACATCAGAAACATGTGACCAAGAATTGTTAGACTGTCAGAGTTTAGCCATCAGTCAGGCCTTGAATGTAACGGAATTGGAAACCACATCAGAGATGTTGGCATGTGAACAATGTTGATAGACTGTTGGGTTGGTGTTAGGGTTAGAGAGATAGTAGTCAGGAGGTTAGTCGTGTCAGAACCGTCAACAAAACGACAACAGGTCATGTGAACAGTAAACGGCCGAGGGGTTGGTCTCAGAAACTGTCACGGATAAACCACCAAGTGGTATTCAAGCAATCGACTACCCAGTTTTCACATGGAAGCTATTAGCCCTCTGCCCGGTTAACCAAACTGCCAGCGGTTGTGGATTTATTATCGAGTTTACTTATGGGTTTATATGGTTTTTGTTTGTTCAAACTAATTCAATGACCATGCATCTACCCTAGGTGGCGAATTCCAACAAGACCGAAGCTAAACCTAATCAGATTGCAACCACATTCATCCTGTATTCAGCCAAGGAGGTTTCAATGTATCTGGAGGCCTCCAAAAGGTAGTTTTGCTTCATTGATGAAGGGGATAGTGGTTTTGATTTTTGGTTGCAGATTCTGGAGATCACAGGCAGTTTTGTTTTCAATGTAATAGGAGCATCTGGAGTCGGAATTGGGAACTGTGATAGGAGTTGGAAAGCTAGTTCAGAGAACTATTTGATGAAAGTGATCAGAAGCACATGCGTGGACATTTAGACTGATAAAATCTCTGTGTAATAAACCTCATCTGTTTCAATCCTAATAAAGCGATCACCGATCTTGAAAGCAAAGCCAGAGACGTAGTCCATTAGGGATGAAATCTGTAATCGATTTTTCTATCTGGTATCACTGTGTTTTTACTATTTTCAATTCTGTTATGCATCTTCCTTGTGTTTAATAAGCTATCGTAAAGTCTTCTTCTCAAGCAGTTTTCCTCGATTTCTGCACTTTCAGCTAACATTCAATTCATTAATTGTTAATCAATTCTACATGAGTTTTAATAAATGATCATTTTAGATCATATAATTTGGTATGAGAGCAGGTTTCATTTGTAGAGTTTTCCATTTAATGTTAACTATTTTCCATTTGGAAGATATTGATGAAAGAGATGTTCTTGTTGCTCATGCAATTTCACTTGTTTTTAAGGGGTTATCACTTGTTTGTAGCATGTGGATATAAGGGTGTCTCTGTTATTGTATTGTTTATTTATTTAGTGTGGCCGTATGCTATGCTAGCACATGTGTGGGCATTGTGGGGCTAGGAGATATAGCCAACAAAGTCGGTCACATGTTGTGGTGCAGGATCAAGAGGTTGTTGTATCTTATCATGTTGTGACTCTCCTAGAACTCAAGAGGATATTTGGAGGCTATAGAAGAATATCACTAAAGATAGATAAGCCTCTTCAAATTTAGAATTGATAGAGGACGTCTCTTGCTAGCTTCCCAGTCCTACTAATACTAGGGAAAGTAGGAATTAGTATATGCATTCTATTATTGTCCACAAGTAGCTTAAGACAGTATTGAGATGAGTCTTAAAAGAGAAGCATAAGGAAATAAATGAAATCATTTCATTTTTCAATAACATTCCATGAAACTAGTGGAATATCGAAGAAAGTATATACATTTTGGAAGCTCGCTTAGCTCAAATTGAAAAAAACATTCTATGTGAATTTAAGCTCCCATTGTCCCTCAGCATGAGTGTAAAAGACCCAGTTCTAATGACAAATTTAGACACCTGAACTGGAGGATATGTAATGGTTATCCTTCATAATCTCATTTGGTTATATCTATTTTTTTGCTAAATTGTTTTTTTCTCTTGTAGAAACCTAGTATTATCAAATATTAACCAATAGATCTAGTTTCTAGCTCGGTAGAGTGAGGTCTGCATTATGTTTCTATTGGTTATCCGTGATGTAATCTAATTTTCAAAGGTAATTTGATTTAAATCATGTTTTCTTTCGAAAGATGTATCCCTTAGACAGATCTTTCTAATGAGGTATTGTGTGCATAAAATGGAGATGGTATGCTAAAGTTACGACCCCGAGAATTTAATGTACCAATTTACTGAAACGGGTCCCATAGTTTTGGCGCTTCATCTCCTAGGGTTAGGTTTTTGGATTTTTAGGGTTTTCCATTATTTCTCAATAATAAATAGGCCTTCAAGCCTCATTTTAACACAATTCAAAGGCATGTAGCCGTCACATCTCTTCTCAGAGATAAGCTACCATCTTCTGAGCTAGTTTATTTCCTTTCTGTATGTAAGCATATTTCAGTTCTTTATTATTAATGAAACAAAGTTTTATTCTAGCTGCATCTCCATGTTTATGTTTATATATGATCCAGGAGGATCTCGTCTGATCATTTCATAGGTGTTCAAGCGTCGCCGTCAATGTTCAGGGTCATCATCAATTTAGTTCGGTGTCATCAATTTCAACAATATTGGTTATGGATCAAGTTGTTCAGGTAATATGGTTTTCATGACATTCAGTTGATATGGGTTTGTACCTAGCTATCAACTAGTGTTCATTGATAGTTCCACCAGGATTTGGTCAACAACATGTGTTTTGTCGTTCGCCTTCGTAGGATTTGGTGTTGACATGGGTTGTGTCATCCATCGTAGAGGTTCGATGTGTCATTGGGGTTGTCATCACAAAGATAGCTGGTGTCGATATGTATTTGATTTCTTCACATTGTGATAATATGTTGTACATGGGTTTTTAAAAACAAAATCTAAACCCTAATCCTAATCTACCAAATGCACTATCAAATTTATCACCTAAGTTGCAACCCTAACCATAAACAATACATTGCAATATGTATTAAAAAAATCCTATGCTAAATCCCTAAAGACCTAATTCCTAACCATCGCATTGTTAAAACAACATCAAACGTAACCCTAAGCCTAAGTTCTAAACTTCATTAACTATCGGTCTAAATACATTGGTAAACATTACAAATAAAAAATACACAACGAATTCACCATGCGGGCAGTCTAACTATGTCAGAAACATGTGATCGGACATTGTTAGACTGTCAGAGTTTAGCCATCAATCAAGCCTTGACTGCAGCGGAATTGGAAACTGCATCAGAGACATTGGCATGTGAACAATGTTGATAGACTATCAGGTTGGTGTTACGGTTAGAGAGCTAGTAGTCAGGAGGTTAGTCGCAGTGGAACCATCAACAAAACGACAACAGGTCATGTGAACAGAAAACCGCCGATGGGCAGGTCGCTGAAATTGCCGGGGATAAACCACCAAGTGGTAGTCAAGCAGTCGACTGCCCGATTTTCACATGGAAGCTATTAGCCCTCCGCTCGGTTAGCCTAACTACCAGCGGTTGTGGAGTTATTATCGAGTTTACTTATGGGTTTATATGGTTTTTTTTGTTCAAACTAATTCAATGACCATGCATCTACCCTAGGTGGCAAATTCCAACAAGACCAAAGCTAAACCTAATCAGATTGCAACCAAATTCATCTTGTATTTAGCCAAGGATGTTTCAACATATCTGGAGGCCTTTAAAAGGTAGTTTTGCTTCATTGATGAAGGGGAGAGTGGTTTTGATATTTGTTTGCAGATTCTGGAGATCATAGGTAGTTTTGTTTTCAATGTAATAGGAGCATCTGGAGTCAGATTTGGGAACTGGAGTTGGAAAGCTAGTTCAAAGAACTATCTGATGACAGTGATCAGAAGTACATGCGTGCACATTTAGACTGATAAAATCTCTGTGTAATCAACCTCATCTATTTCACTCCTAATAAAGCGATCACCCATCTTGAAAGCAAAGCCAAAGAAGTAGTCCATCAGGGATGAACTCTGTAATCGATTTTTCTG
>APFE031529307.1:0-17706 GCA_000404065.3 Pinus taeda | reverse complement strand
CCTTCTTCTTCCGGTGCAGTCTAGCTATCAATCCTGCCTAGATGTGATATGCTACTTCCTGCATGACGAGTATGTCAAAGGCAAACTTCGGTAGAACATGTGGAGGCTTCTCCGCACTGTACATCCGTATGAAGGTGTGAGACGGTGAGGCATACCAATTAGCAATGTCTATTAGTGCCTCCATTGCTGCCTTCGACATGCAAGGTGGATCATGTTCGAATATCATATTATAAGCTAGGGTGACAAAATGATCAGACGATCGTGTGATAACTCCTCTGAAGCTACATTCAGACAACAACTTACAATACATGTTCACAACAGTCTTCACCAGTGACCATGCCCACTCCAAGCCCGGGAACTCCTGTCAAGCACAGATTGCATCTAAGATGTAGGCGGACAGGTAGATCTCTGCTTTCATACCTCCATGTGACTGTCGAGCCCCTGTTAACTGTTCCTTCAACTGATGAGCCAACATGTTAGACCAATTACATGGTTTTCCTTCTTTTTCCAGTTGGTCCAGCGCAATCACCCAACTCTGTGGGAAGGTTTCCGTGCTTTCTTGGCCATACAGTCGACATGAAAATATGACCAAGTATTAATATGCCTTTTGCAGTATCTTTATCTTGTAGATCTGGTTGGGTGTCATCCTAAATCTAGCCAGCTCCTTTGCCCAGTTCTTCAAAATGTCTTTGGAGTTGGAACTGCTGCTGGGTAAGCTGAAGTGAGTCTCCATGATAGTCATAGGCTCCGACATCTGATACATCTCATCATAATCATGTGCCCAAGAGGTTGCAATCTTTGTCTCGCTGACATTGCTCAAGGTCATTGTCTCGAGACTAGTGTGCAAGATGATCCAGTGTATCATGTCCACGCATGCGAACGCGAGGTATCTGCATGCAATCCGTACAAGCCGGACTTGTGAATGTTCACATACACCTAGCGGTCTTTGAGGTCTTCCCCATAGGTGCTTGCAAATGCTTCATTGACCTCTTGCCATTTCAGCTTGATGTCCTTGTCTAGAAACAACTTGGTATCTTCATAGATCGGTAGACATAAGGACACCCATTCAACTGCTGCACCAGTTGCACTTCCGTTAGTGTCCTTTGTTCCTGTTCTCTTGGAGGCCATTGATCTTATAATGCTAAGAGGCAGATGAACACCTAAAAGATCTGGAGACAAAGCAACATGCATGGCAATAAATCTGTCAGCGAAAACCAAAGCAAATTTGGGAATGACATAACACATACCTCGGGATTGATAGGAAAAGATCACGCAATTTCTTCTGGGAGGCTGGGAGATTGGCTGCCAAACTTGAGCAAAAAGAAGTATGGACTGTCTAGGAAGGCTGACTGGTTGCTGGATTTGTGTAATGTGCAATCTAGGCTGAATGCTGACTGTTGGAATTGTGCAATGCGCAATTCCAGCTTGAAATGATGACAAGCTCAGAGACTGCATTGCACAATTTTTTGGGCCAACAGTCACTGTCCCTCAGAAATGCACAAAGCAATCCTGGAGGACAACTCTTGGGCAAAAATATGCATTTCTGGATAGGAATACAGAGCCTTCCTTCTCTGGATTGCATAATGTTGTCTCGGTGAGGCAGAGTCCGGACCAAGGCTGGCCAGACTCGCCAACGGGAAACTGAAAGCAAATGTGAAAGTGAATGTATGGCATACTAAGTGTAAGCATAAGTGATTGATCATGCACGCAAACATTGAATGCATGATTTAGATTACATAACAACATGCATGTGGGTGAAGTGAGTCACCGAATCTGCGACCGTTCCTGCAAAACAATTTCATGCATGCGACAGTAGTGAGATAGCAACAAAAACTAAAACGGTGCTAGTACAAGCTCCTATGCATGTAAACGACAACAAGCATTCAAAGAAATCAAGAAAATATCACTCACACAAGCAAAAACACACAAAGCGACACAAATGCTCAAAAAGACAAGTTGAGACCACTTACTCGTGAATATCTGAGCTGGATGTGTCAAAGAGTCCTGGATGTGCTGTGGGATGTCAGAGCTACAAGATTGATGTGAAAGAATGAGCTCTTATGTGTTGAATAAATAATTTTGAGCTCATGACGTGCATGCCACAAATCTAGGAAAAAGCGACACTTGGAGGAAATATTCTAAAACGATCTTTGCATGTAACCTCCAGCTGCTAAAAATAGCTCCATGGATCAAGAGATGCTTTTTGCATGTTTTCTTTTGCTATTTCGGGAAAAAGCAATCCATGCATGCAGGTCAAGTTTCCTTAGTCCCGGGTGGAACTAGTCAACCCAACTGCACATGCAAGAGGCTGCTCAACTGCTGGGAGAAAATGCACATTTCTGGATGGGAGTTGGGCTGGTTGCCCAAGTGATTTGCACAATTTATGGGCAAAGCAGCTGACTGCTGCCCAGGATTGTGCAATTCCTAGGTTGAGCAGCCCTGATCGGAAGGATTGCACAATTTTCTGGATGAAGACTGACTGACATAATTGCGCAATTCTGGAGCCTAGCAGGTTTCCAGACATAATTGTGCAATTTCTGGAGGAAAGGCTGGTTGCCCTCCAGAATTGCACAATTTCTTGAGGGAGTTGCTAAGCCTATAGCTGGACCAAGTGCGGAGGAACAACCAGCGAGGGGAATGCATCAAGATTTGATAAACAGGCTGTCTTTCTACAAGAAAAACATTGAATCTTGTGTACTTTACAAAGCAAGACATGGTGCTGTGAAAAGTTGGTAGGGAGGCTCCAAAACGAAGCTAAGGAAAAATTTTGGAGGGTGGTTGTAGCTGCTACAACAATTCCACAATTTATGTGCTCTAATAGCAACCCCATCCACAACCCAACCAGAGAGGGATGTTGTCACAACATTTCTCATCAACAGATGCAGTTTATCACAAGAAAATATCGCAAAAGGCTTTAGACACCACAAGGGGTTATTGCTTCGTGCAAAATCAAGTCATAGAATGGAAGAAGCTTTGCAGTTGCTGAATGGTTGTGGATTGACAAACCCTACCCAGATTCGAAGGGTCGTCCTTTCCAACCCTAAGTTTTTATTTGCTAGTGTCGAAAGAAACACAAAGCCCAAGCTCAATCTCCTTGGTACATTCATGAAGAAAGAGGATATCTTCAAATTCTATATTACTAATGCACTGGTATTTCGTACTAGCGAGGATAAGCTGAAATCCGCAATTTCACTTTTGCAACGGTTGGGTGTTGAGGGTCCAGCATTGATGGTGCAAGTTAAAGTGTAGATTTTACTAAGGATAGTTAGATCAATGCAAATCAAATGCAGAATATCAACATGAAAAAGGAAAAACAAACATGCATGGAGAGTTGTCGAAACGATGACCACTAATGGGCAAAAACCAGAAAACTGATGTGACACTTGTAAAAGACGAACAACAGATTGAGGCAACACTTGTACAAGATAATATAAGTTAAAATGCCAACAACCATGAAAATAAACAAGCAAAACAACACTCATAGAAGCCAAACGACAAAAAATGATAGAAATGGTGACAAAAGACGACAAAAGCAAAAATCACTCGGAAAAGCACCGCAAACTCCATTGAAGGCTCCTTGATCTCCTTGGGAATGCTAGAGCTCCATGATCAAATACAAATGAGCTCTATGGGTGTCCATTATATAGATCTGGACCGGCTAGGGTTTATAACATGAATGCCTAAAATCAAGGAAGAAACGACACTTTGCAGAAAGTTCCAAAAATAGTAAGTGTGCCACCTTCGAGAAACTAATTAATGATTCCATATTTTCTCGGGATGCTTTTTTCTTTTTCAGGGAACTGAACATGCACACTGCCAAGGAATATTGTGCAGTTCCCAAGGACTCGGAAACTTCTTGACTCAGTGCATTGCACAGTTTTGAGCTCAAGGAAGGCTTGCGTAGTTTCCGAGCTTAAGGTCAGGTTGTCATCTAGTACTGCATAGTTTCTAAGCTCAAGGTAAGCCTGCCATCCTGGATTTTGCAATTTCAATCATCAAGGTTGGCTTGCCTTCCAAGCATGCACAATTTCTGGAGACAATCCAAACAATGCTGCAAGGTCAAGTCAAAAGCTTACTGGTGAGTGAAAGATATCAAACTGGGATCGATACATCAAAGCAAAGCGCGAAAAGATAAGTATTTATCATAGCATGAATACTTGACAATAGTAAAAGATAAGCTCTTGTGGACATAAGGGAGGCTCCAAAATCAAAACATGGGAAATTTTTTGAAGGGTGGTTGTAGTAGTTACAACATCACCTATGGAGCTTGATCGAATGCTTAAAAATGGCTCTATCGAGCCCTCTTTTTTTCACCTAAATGTGTCATCCCTCGCCAAAATGTGTAACCCATCTCCATGCTTTGACCCTACAACATCCAACGCCAATGTGGCCATCAAAGTCCTAAGATTTGCAACCCCTAAAATGCCCAAAGCCTATCTCTTGACTAGTGCTTAGTTGCTAGTGCCTGTGTTGAGGACCTCCAAACCCAAGATCCAAGTTTCCTTGCATGTAGGCACAAGTCAATTAAAATCCATAATAAAAGGCCAATGACCAAGCCTACTAACTATTCCACAGCTCTTCAAATTTTCCATTGCACGCAAACCTTCCTCTGTCAAATTCTCAAGGGAATTGTCCCACCTACAACAGGGGAGAAGCCTGAACATACCAAAAAAACTAGAGAGAAAAGTCTCCCCTCTCAGAATGGTCGAAAAAAGTAAAGACTAGCATGGGAATGGAATTAGTGTATGCATTTCACATGTTTTTCATGGGGACGCTTGACCATGCCACCCCTCACCTCATCACCACCTCTTAAATGTTGTGGGAGGTGATGGGGTGGCGAGCTCCCCCCTCAATGACCTCCAATGTTCCATTGATCAACACCTCGACCAAGGGAATCTAGAAGTATCTAGTAAGAGTGAAAGTCTACTCCCTTACAGATCACTACCTCCACAAAATGATGATTTGAACATGTGATATCTTCCTAAAAAGCACACATTCTTAACCATGAAGCCTACTCAACCTATACAAAAAAATCAATGCCTTTAATATGTAAAGAAACTTTAATAATTTCGTTATAATTGTTTAAAAAAAAGAAAAAGAAAATAATTATTAAAGAGCATAACTACTTTGGAAATAAATATCATCCTTTGATTTATATATACTAATAAAAACACTCTAAACTATTTTATAGAGATTAAATCTTTACCATCCACATAATAATTATATTAAAATTATAAAACTCTTATCAACATAAACAATAAAATAAATAGAAATAAACATCATTATATTTAAAGTAGTGATTGAGAGTATCCCAGTCTTTTGGATGAGTACAATCAAAATCCCCTCCTATGTAATTAAGTTGATTATGCATAGAATGTTCCAATTCGTGTGGTTGGGAAAAGCTCATAAAGACAAAATTCATTTGGCAAGTTGGGAAACCATTTCGAAGCCTAAGGACCCAGGGAGATGGGGTCTCAAAAATTTCTGTTGGTTTGGGAAAGCTCTCATTGCCAAGAGTCTCTAGGGTGCTTTTGAAGGTGATGGTTTTTGGAGCATAGTCCTCAAAATCAAGTACCTTAAAATTCAGCTTGTACATGACTAATTTCAAGAATCGGTTGTTGTATCTCCTTCCTTGGTTTCTAGTTCAACACTGAGGAAATGTCTTATGGCATCCTTCTCTTGGATCTTGAATTGGTTAACTTGGAAAATCAGTAATGGATGTCAAATCCAATTGGGTAAAGATCCTTTTATTGGTGGTAGTCATTATTGCTTTCTATTTGAATCTCTGGTTAGCTTGTTGAATTCCAAAGGCATATTTATGTTGGACCAAGCTTTCAACTCCTTCCCTTTTGATTATACCAAGGGTCATTGGCTCTCATCTGGAGATCTTAGTCTTCAAGGTGACCTTGCAGCTGGATGGAATGATTTTGTCCATAACCTATCCCTCAATTGTATTTCCCTTTCAAATGACAAAGATAGCCTTGTATGATCTTGGGGGGACTCGTCTGAAGGAGTCATGACCCACTCAATATATTATGCTATAACAAATTTTTACTGCCAAGAAAATGTCCTTTGGTGGTACTCATCCATTTGGAAATGGAAACTTCGTATGAAACTCAAAAATTTCTTATGGTTGATCTTGAGAAACAAAATCTTAGCATGGGACAACCTGCAGAAAAGGGGCTTTCAAGGGCCAAATTCATGTGCTCTCTGCAGGAAAGACGAGGAAAATATTGATCACCTTTTTCTTGCATGTGAAGTGGCTAAAATCTTTGGAGCTTGACTCTTGAATTTATTGGAATTAAGCCAATGGATCACTCTATTTCGTTATCCGACGATGTTTATTTTTGGAATCACAACATAAGAAACTTCCACTCTCTCTCGGTTATTATTGCCTGGAAAATCTGGGGGATGAGAAACAAATTGATATTTGAAAATTCTAGTTCTGATGTGATATTGACTTCCGTTAAGGTCGTTGCCCTTTGGAAGGAATATCCTCCCAAATCTAAATATAATGACAGACGCATTCCCTTCAGCCCAACAATAAACATCAACTATCATGTTGCTTTTTTCGATGGTGTTGCCCAACAGGGTAAATGTGCAGGTGGTTTCACAGTTCTCCTTGATGTGAATCATAACATCAAAGCTAGTATGTGTTTTGGAACATGAATGAACACGAGAGATGAGCTCGTGACTGCATGGGATTCCATGGTTATTGCCAAATCTTTATCAATATCTAACTTAATGGTTAGAGGGGATTACATGATTATCATAGATTGGCTCTCCGGAAAGTCAAATCTCCAGGTTCTTGATCTTTATCATTGTAAATCCAAGGTGGAGAAGTTGCTTAGTAAATTCAAAAACATCTCCTTTCATGTTTACATAGAGTTTAACCATCAAGTCAATCTGCTTTCAAAGAAAGGTCTTCAAATGTAGTCTGGAATTATCATGTTGGAAGAATCTGATGCAAAAACTAGTCTCCACTCGGGCCTTTATTAGCTTCTTTGAGCCTTTTCAGTATGGATTTTTTTTGGTCTTTGACCGTAACTTGTTCTGACAGTATAGCTCTGATTTTTTAGATGTTTTGCCAATGTTTTGGCAGCATTCCTCTCTATTAGTTTCTGAATGAATTTTCTGTGCTTTCAATAGTCATGGACTCCGAGATATAGTTCCTCTATTTTTTCTTTTTGGTTTGGTTTCATGAGAACTCAATCAACTCTCTAATTTGGTTTTTGTTGGATCTAGATATTTGTAATTTTGTTGATCTTTGATTGGCGGCTCTAGATACGAAACAATGTCCAGATCAAACTTTTTGATGCAAAATTGATCCTATATAAATATCTTTAATTCATTGATCAAACTTTTTGATGCAAAAGTGGTCCTATGTAAATATCTTTGATGGCGAACATCATTTTCTTTGATTTATTTCTCTCCCATAAAAGTGAACATCAAATAGAAAAAAAAAAGTCTTTGGAAATCTCGAACAGTCTGTGGAGCTGGGTTGACAATCTTCATTTAATTCCTTTATTTGTGCCCGACTAGATTGAGTCTCGTTACACTGCGTTGAATTTACTCTTAAACCCGAATAAAACCCTACTCAGTCATGGTTGTGTAGCGGTTCTCAAACCCTAATCAAACCCTGTTCCCTTGCTCACCCATTCTTTTAGCTTTGCTCTCCCAAACTTTTCGGTTTGCTTTCCAACCTTCACCGACTTTCTGCAGCCGCTCTCGACTTCTTTCATCTACACACATGATGGTGGCGATGAACATATCGAAACGAATATCAACGACAATCCCTCCTGTTGCATTTGCAGTTACTGTCAAATCCCACATAACATTCCACAATTTCTGCGCTCTAATAGCAACCCCATCCACAACCCAACCAGAGAGGGATGTTGTAATAGCATTTCTCGTCAACAGATGCAGTTAATCACAAGAAGATACCACAAAAGGCTTTAAACACCACAGGGGGTTATTGCTTTGTGCAAACTCAAGTCATAATATGGAAGAAGCTTTGCAGTCGTTGAATGGCCGTGGATTGACAAACCCTGCTTAGATTCGAAGGGTCGTCCTTTCCAACCCTGAGTTTTTATTTGCTAGTGTTGAAAGAAGCACAAAGCCCAAGCTCAATCTCCTTGGTACTTTCATGAAGAAAGAGGATATCTTCAAACTCTGTATTAGTAATGCACAGGTAATTCGTACCAGCGAGGATAAGTTGAAATCCACAATTTCACTTTTGCAACGGTTAGGTGTTGAGGGTCCAACATTGATGGTGCAAGTTAAAGTGTAGATTTTACTAAGGATAGATAGATCAATGCAAATCAAATGCAGAAGATCAACATGCAAAAGGAAAAACAAACATGCATGGAGAGTCACCGAATTGATGACCACTAATGCGTAAAAACTAGAAAATTGATGCGACACTTGTAAAAGGCGAATGACAGACCGAAGCAACACTTGTACAAGCTAATATAAGTTAAAACACCAACAAACATGAAAGTAAACAAGCAAAACAACACTCATAGAAGCCAAATGACAAAAAACGATGGAAAAAGCGACAAAAGCAAATCTCACCCGTAAAAGTGCCGCAAACTCCAATAAAGGTTCCTTGATCTCCTTGGGAATGCTAGAGCTCCATGATCGAATGTACAAAGGAGCTCTAGGGGTGTCCATTATATAGATCTAGACTGGTTAGGGTTTATGACGTGCATGCCTAAAATCAAGGAAGAAACGACACTTTGTAGAAAGTTCCAAAAATAGTAAGTGTACCACCTTCGGGAAACTAATTAATTATTCCTATTTTCTAGGGATGTTTTTTTCTTTTTTGGGGAACTGGGCATGCACACTGCCAAGGAAGATTGTGCAGTTCTCAAGGACTAGGAAACTTCTTAACTCAATGCATTGTGTAGTTTTGAGCTCAAGGAAGGCTTGCGTAGTTTCCAAGCTTAAGGTCAGGTTGTCATCCAGTACTGCGTAGTTTCTAAGCTCAAGGCAAGCCTTCCATCCTAGATTTCGCAATTCTAATCATCAAGGTTGGCTTGCCTTCCAAGCTTGCGCAATTTCTGGAGACAATCCCAACAGTGCTTCAAGGTCAAGTCAGAAGCTTTCTTGTGAGTGAAAGATTTCAAACTGGGATCAGTACATCAAAGCAAAGCACAAAAAAAGTATTTATCATAGCATGAATACTTGACAACAGGAAAAGCTCTTGTGGACATAAGGGAGGCTTGAAAATCAAAGCATGGGAAAATTTTTGGAGGGTGGTTGTAGTAGCTATAAGATCGCCCAAGGAGTTCGATCGAACACTTAAAAATGGCTCTATCGAGCTCTCTTTTTTTCACCTAAACGTGCCATCCCTTGCCAAAAAGTGTAACCCATCTCCATGCTTTGACCCTGCAACATCCAATGCTAATGTAGCCATCAAATTCTTGAGATTTGCAACCCCTAAAATTCCCAAAGCCTATCTCTTGACTAGTGCTTAGTTGCTAGTGCATGTGTTGAGGACCTCTAAACCCAGGATCCAAGTTTCCTTGCATGCAGGCGCAAGTAAATTCAAATCCATAATAAAAGGCCAACGTCCAAGCCTACTAATTATTCCATAGCTCTTCAAATTTTCCACTGCACGCAAACCTTCCTCTGTCAATTGGTCAAGGGAATTGTCCCACCTACAATGGGGGAGAAGCCTGAACATACCAAAAAAACTAGAGAGAAAAGTTTCCCCTCTCAGAATGGTTGAACAAAGTAAAGACTAGCATGGGAATGGAATTAGTGTATGCATTTCGCATGTTTTTCATGGGGACACTTGACCATCCCTCACCCCCTTACCACCTCTTAAATGTTATGGGAGGCGATGGGGTGGCGAGCTCCCCCTTCCCTCCTCAATGACCTCCAATGTCTCATTGATCAACACCTCGATCAAGGGAATCTAGAAGTATCTAGTAAGAGTGAAAGTTTACTCCCTTACAGATCACTACCTCCACAAAATGATGATTTGAACATTTGATATCTACCTAGAAAGCACACATTCTTAACCATGAAGCCCACTCAACCTATACAAAAAAATCATTGCCTTTAATAAGTAAAGAAACTCTAATAATTTAATTATAATTGTTTAAAAAAAAGAAAAAGAAAATCATTATTAAAGAGCATAACTACTTTGGAAATAAAACTCATCCTTTGATTTATATATACTAATAAAAATACTCTAAACTATTTTATAAAGATTAAATCTTTACCATCCACATAATAATTATATTAAAATTATAAAACTCTTATCAACATAAACAATAAAATAAATATAAATAAACATCATTATATTTAAAGCAGTGATTGAGAGTATCCTAGTCTTTTGGATGAGCATGATCAAAATCCCCTCATATGTAATTAAGCTGATTATGCATAGAATGTTCCAATTTGTGTGGTTGGGCAAAACTCATAAAGACAAAATTCATTTGGCAAGTTGGGAAACCATTTCGAAGCATAAGGACCTAGGGGGATGGGGTCTCAAAAATTTCTGTCGGTTTGGGAAAGCTCTCATTACCAGGAGTCTCTAGGGTGCTTTTGAAGGTGATGGTTTTTGGAGCACAGTCCTCAAACACAAGTACCTTAAAATTCAGCGTGTACATGACTAGGTTCGAAAATCGGTTGTTGTATCTTCTTCCTCAGTTTCTAGTTCGACAATGAGCAAATGTCTTATGGCATCCTTCTCTTGGATCTTGAATTGGTTAACTTGGAAAATTGGTAATGGATGCCAAATCCATTTAGGTAAAGAGCCTTTTATTGGCAGTAGTCATTATTGCTTTCTATTTGAATCTCTGGTTACCTTGCTGAATTCCAAAGGCATATTTATGTTTGCCCAAGCTTTCAACTCCTTCCCTTTTGCTTATACCAGGGGTCATTGGCTCTCATATGGAGATCTTAGTCTTCAAGGTGACCTTGCAGCTGGATGGAATGATTTTGTTCATAACCTATCCCTCAATTGTATTTCCCTTTCAAATGACAAAGATAGCCTTGTATGGTCTTGGGGGAACTCCTCTGAAGGAGTTATGACCCACTCAATATATTATGCTATAACAAATTTCTACTGTCAAGAAAATGTCCTTTGGTGGTACTCATCCATTTGGAAATGGAAACTTCTTATGAAACTCAAAACTTTCTTATGGTTGATCCGGAGAAACAAAATCTTAGCATGGGACAACCTGCAAAAAAGGGGCTTTCAAGGGCCAAATTGATGTGCTCTCTGCAGGAAAGACGAGGAAAATATCGATCACCTTTTTCTTGGATGTGAAGTGGCTAAAAGCATTTGGAGCTTCACTCTTGAATTTATTGGAATTAAGCTAGTGGATCACTCTATTTCCTTATCAGACGACCTTTATTTTTGGAATCACAACATAAGCAACTTCCACTCTCACTCGGTTATTATTGCCTAGAAAATTTGGGGGATGAGAAACAAATTGATATTTGAAAATTCTAGTTCTTATGTGATATTGACTGTCGTTAAGGTCATTGCCCTTTGGAAGAAATATCCTCCCAAATATAAGGATAATGAGAGACGCATTCCCTTTAGCCCAACAATAAACATCAACTATCATGTTGCTTTCTTCGATGGTGTTGCCCAACTGGGTAAATGTGCAGGTGGTTTCACAATTCTCCTTGACATGGATCATAACATCAAAGCTAGTATGTGTTTTGGAACATGCACAAACACGAGAGATGAGCTTGTGACTGCATGGGCTACCATGATTATTGCCAAATCTTTATCAATATCTAACTTGCTGGTTAGAGGGGATTACAAGATTATCACAAATTGGCTCTCTGAAAAGTCAAATCTCCAAGTTCTTGATCTTTATCACTATAAATCCAAGGTGGAGAAGTTGCATAGCGAATTCCGAAACATCTCCTTTCATGTTTACAGAGAGTTTAACCATCAAGTCGATCTGCTTTCAAAGAAAGGTCTTCAAATGCAATCTAAAACTATCATGTTGGAAGAATCTTATGCAAAAACTAGTCTCCACTCGGGCCTTTATCAACTTCTCTGAGCCTTTTCAACATGGATTTTTTTTGGGCTTCCACTGTAACTTGTATAGCTCTCATTTTGTAGATGGTTTTGCCAATATTTTGGCAGTGTTCCTCTCTATTAGTTTCTGAATGAATTTTTTATGCTTTTAGGAGTCATGGACTTCGAGATATAGTTCCTCTATTTTTTCTTTTTGGTTTGGTTTCATCATAACTCAATCAACTCTATAATTTGGTTTTTGTTAAATAATCTAAATATTTATAATTTTGTTTGATCTTTGATTCACTGCTATGTTCAAATCAAATTTTTTGATGCAAAACTGATCCTATATAAATATGTTTAATTCATTGATCAAACTTTTTGATGCAAAAGTGCTCCTATGTAAATATCTTTGATTCTATATATATATATATATAAAAGCGAACATCATTTTCTTTGATTTATTTCTCTCCCATAAAAGTGAACATCGAATAGAAAAAAAATATTTGGAAATCTCAAACAGTTTGCGGAGCTGGGTTGACAATCCTCATTCAATTCCTTTATTTGTGCCCAACCAGATTGATTGAGTCTGGTTACACTGCCGTTGAATTTACTCTTAAACCCTCATAAAACCCTACTCAGTCACGGTTGTGTAGCGGTTCTCAAACCCTAATAAAACCCTGTTCCCTTGCTCACCTATTCTTTTAGCTTTGCTCTCCCAAACTTTTCGGTTTACTTTCCAAACTTCACCGACCTTCTGCAGCCGCTCTCGACATCTTCCGTCTGCAGACATGATGGTGGCGATGAACATATGGAAACGACTATCAACGGCAATCCCTCATGTTGCATTTGCAGTTACTGTCAAATCCCACGTAACATTCCACAATTTCTGCGCTCTAAAAGCAACCCCATCCACAACCCAACCAGAGAGGGATGTTGTCACAGCATTTCTCGTCAACAGATGCGGTTTATCACAAGAAGATATCGCAAAAGGCTTTAGACGCTACAAGGGGTCATTGCTTCGTGCAAAATCAAGTCATAGTATGGAAGAAGCTTTGCAGTTGTTGAATGGCTGTGGATTGACAAACCCTGACCAGATTCGAAGGGTCGTCCTTTCCAACCCTGCGTTTTTATTTGCTAGTGTTGAAAGAAACACAAAGCCCAAACTCAATCTCCTTGGTACTTTCATGAAGAAAGAGGATATCTACAAACTATTCACTACGGGTGCACGGATATTTACCGCGAGCGAGGATAAGCTGAAATCCGGAATTTCACTTTTGCAACGGTTGGGTGTTGAGGGTCCAGCATTGTCGGAGTTAGTGGCGAGGCAAACTAGGTTGTTCACGACTTCAGAGGAAAAGGTTGTGGAGTCATTTAAACAGGCCGAGAGTTTGGGGTTTAAGAAGGGATCGAAGCAGTTTGCGGTTGCCATACGTGCGATGTTGGGGTTAAGGAAAGAACACATAGATAAAAGGCTACAGTATTTGAGAAGTTTAGGATTCTCGGAAAAACAAATTCCAGAGATATCAAGGCGGAATCCAAGTATTCTGGCGTATTCAGAAGAAAATTTGAAACGTCATTTGGATTTTCTGTTCAAATCTGCAGGGTATACAGTGGCTGATCTTTTGAAGTATCCAGATTTGCTTGGATACAGTTTGGAGAAGAGAATAATCCCTCGGTATAGAGTAATGGAGGCATTGAAGACCATGCAGGTGCTGAACACAGAGATGATTTGCCCTCGATATTTTCAGTTTACAGAAGAACAATTCTTGGAGAAATATGTTAATAAGAATACTGAATCCTTGGTTCTGCGAGATATTTACCACTGGGCGAAAGATGGAAAGTTGAGCACTGATGAGGAGTCATGCACTGGATTAGATGCAGTACCAAGGCTAGAGGCCGTGGACCACTACCTGAAAGCTGGAAAGTTGAGCGTGGACAAGGGAGCACGCAATGAATCAGACGTGGAGAAAGTCACTCATGAATGCAAGGATTCGGTTCGATGATGCCATGGAACTGAACTGCAGATAGCATGGTCATTCATCAGCAACGAACAGAAACTTATGGGAGACAGAGTAGCCGTATCAAAGGAAGTGAACTTTATAATCTATGTCTAAGGTGTTTGAGAATCAAATCTCCTGTTAGTTTTAATGGGTTACTGCTTATTGTATAGATGAAGTTGCTTCTAGAAATATCATTTCATGAACTGTACTGATTTGTGATGAACGAAAGAGCTTTTTTTTATCTGTTGTGAATTCTTGCATCTTATTGATCAGAGTTTGGACTGTTTCTGAAGTCATGCTTTTCTTCTCAGCAAAGATCTCATCCTTAAGCATGCTTTTCTCATAAGCAAAGACCTCATCCTTGCAATAACTGAGCAGAGTTTGGACTGTCTCTGAAGGCATGCTTTGCTCATCAGTAAAGACCTCGTCCTTGCAAGAACAAACCAGGTAACACATTTCAACAAATAATATTGTGAATTATTTGTTCATAAAATATCCAGAGATCTTGTTACATGACTAGTCCAGTTGTACTATAAAATGCTTTCTTCATTTGTTTGATGAGATGATAGTGCAGATTTCATGTCTTTTAACAAATTGAAAAGTGGTCTAACATTCTATCAAAGTTTTCAAAAACATTTTTGTTTGAATGGGTGGATGATTCCCCTATCCTTCATTTTTGTTTGAATGGGTTGATGATTTCCCTATCCCTTTGTATTTGCTCTGACTTTATCCATAACATCTATTGCTTTGATATGATCTATTTGACTATGCAATCTTCTCTGTTTCCCTTGCTAATTTTGTGAGATTTAAAATTTAAATATGGTCAATAATCTAGGGACTTGTGATTAAGATGGTGTCAACCCATGAGAACTGCATGGTTTACATTCCAGATTTAAATGCCATGGAACTGAACTGCAGATAGCATGGTTAACCATCAGCAGCCCAGAGAAAACTTGTGGGTGACAGATTAGCCGTATCAAAGGGAAATACAGATTACTGCTGTTAGTTTTAATGGATTACTGCTTATCGTATGGATGGAGTTGGCTCTGGGAATATCATGAACTGTACTAGATACTTGGAACACTGGCAGAGTGGAATTTTTGAAATCCCATATTTGTAAGCTGTACCTGAAATCCCATATTTGTAAGCTATAAAAGTAATTTTTCTTAGCCGTAGAAGAGACTTGCATTGAAAATGCATTCACAAAGACTCTCAGATGTGAGAATTCGCAAGTTGTTTGGAATTTCAATATGACTTTTTCATTGCACTATTTTTTTCTTTTTAGGTCAGAGAACCGATTCTAGAGCAGTTATATGGTTTATTTGGCAATTGAATAGTTTATATGGTTAAAAAAAACGTTGCTTTAAATTTTAAAGTCATAGCAGCTAGTTAACATTTACGAGAATCATTTTTGACAGAGTTTAGTTAACATTTATGAGAAGCATTTTTGACAGAGTTGCTTTATTCTTTTTAATTCAGGGTAAGCTCACCCCTGTTCTTCACCCCATTGTCTTTATTGGCATAATGATACACCTTGTACAGGCCATTGTTATACTGGAGTGGTCTCCGAACCTGTTAACCTCAAAAACTGGAATCTGTAAAAATAAAAAACACAAAAACTGGTTAACCTAAAAATATATAAAATATTCAGACTTTGTTTAAAAAAAATATACATTTACATCCATGCAAATCCAAACCATTAGAAACAAATATACAAAGTTCCTGAGAGGATCAGGATGTTTTCTGAACCAGTGCAGGCCAAAACTGGTTTGAGTGGCCAGTTCTGTTAAGGAAACCCCGAAACTGGCTTGACTCGTCCGTTTAGCCAGTTCTGTTCTGGTTCTGATAGCATTGCTAGCATCAGAAACACAAATAGGAGATATTGATAGATACGCATTTGTAATTAACGCAAGAACTTTTGTTATCTGTCATGAACTCTTGCATTTAGATAAGCAGTTTGCTATTTTATCGAACAGGGTTTGGACTGTCTCTGAAGGTATGCTTTTCTCATCAGCAAAGACCTCATCCTTGCAAAAACAAACAATGAATATTGTGAATTATTTGTTATTAATATTGTGAATTATTTGTTCTTACAATATTCAGAGATATTGTTAAATGAGTAGTCTAGTTGTACTATACAATGCTTTCTTTCATTTGTTCTATGAGATGGTTTACGACTTTACCATGATATTGCAGATTTCGTCTAGCATCTCTTTTGTTTGAATGGGTTGTGATGATTGCCCTATCATTTTGCGTCTGCCCTAACTTTTAACTGTAGCATCTATGTAATCTTATTTATTCTTTTTGTTAATTTTGTAGGTAAGAAAACATGAGATAGAGCTTTATTGTCGGTAGAGATTCTATAGTTTTGCCTTTTAAAGTTTTATGGGGTGTTTCTTCTTTTTTATTACAATCTCATCAACTTTGGGATCAGTTGTAGGGGTAGAGTAACTGCTTTGATGATATATATAATCTTTAATTGCTATGATTTCAATACTCTATAGTTTTGCCTTTTTAAGTTTTATGGGGTGTTTCTTTTTTTTATTACAATCTCATCAACTTTGGGATCGGTAGTTGTAGGGGTAGAGTAGCTGCTTTGATGATATATATAATCTTTAATTGCTATGATTTCAACACTCTTTTCATTGTTGATAGCATTAGAGATGTTAGGAAACTTTGTTCGAGTCAAGGAGGTTGTTGGAATTAGGTTTTAGGATACATAGTATGAGTGAACCTAACAAAAGTAAACTTGGCTTGGAATCTAGCCGGTTTCTGAACTACTTGCAATCCTCAATGTTTTAGAAGCTAGATAAACCAAAGGTGTGCTCAAATTAGCTCCAAGTTCCATTTGGCCAAATAGGGGGACACTAGGCTAAACTTTTTTAGGTGCTTAATCGACAACCCCTAGCATAAAATATTTTTGTTTTCAGCATTGACATGGGTAGACTAGTAAGACACCAAGAGAATCATGAATTTCTTAAACAATATAAGCATGCTTTTACAACCGAAATTGGGTTAGGCAAGGATATGAATTCTTGTGATCTCAATCTCTCCTTGAAAGAACTCAAGATTGCTATTGATAACATGGTATATCATAAGGCCCCAAGAAAGAATGAATGGGCTATCTTGTGAATTTGATAAAGCTATATCTTGTGAATTTGATAAAGCTATGTGACTACTGACCCCACACTTCTTACAGTTTACAAAGAAAAGTTCCAAGTCAACAATCTAAGCACTATGATTAATTGAGAGAGCATCAATTTGATCCCTATAATTGGTCATATTGAATTGATCTCCATTGGAGATTAATCAACTTACTCAAAGTGGCTTACAAAATTATTGTTAAAGCCATAGCCTGAGATTAAAAAAAATTCAATAGCCTTTTGGAGAGTTGCATGGATTTATATCACTGACATTTCACATGGCCTATATTCAATCATCATCATGATTAATGATTGTTACGGAGTTGCTATTGCTAGTTTAGAGATGTTATAGATAACCTCAAAGGACATACTTTTGGACACTTCACACTATCTCCCAGCCAAGATGTTCTTTATGAATTTATTATTAGACTTGATCAAATTGAGATAGCACAGTGAGATGTATTTTTCACAACTTGGCTATATTTTGGAAAGGGAAGGAATGGGCGAGAATCAATGGTCAAGAAATCATATTAATGAAAATAATCATTGAAAAATCTTATCAGAGTTT
>APFE031529301.1:0-23015 GCA_000404065.3 Pinus taeda | reverse complement strand
GCAACCTGCAATCCATAGGCATGATCCATATGTCTAAAAATAGACTTGCGCCAAAAATAGCCTGCGGGCCCACTTAGTGAAGGCGACTCTTTTCACTAAGCTCCATCATCTTGTTGCAATCTCAACAGAAGGTATTCTCTGAGATTCACTAGGAGATTTTTGAGAGGTTTGCTCAACTTCAGATCTTGGGATTGTAGTTCTAGATGGGGATCTAGAAGTTGGAGGAGATCTAGAGGGGGAATGACTCTTAGGATGTTTTTTTTATTTATGATCAGTTGTCTTTTCCATTCACAGTTATGGCCCTCCTTCTAGCACCAAAATGTTGAAGCCCCAGAATTCCATTTCAACAACATGGGGGATAACCAACCGGTCCAGACCTTGGAAGGAACTCCTTTTCCGTTTGGTATGGTGGCTCCGACTGGGGATAATTGAACTAGTTTCCCAAGAAGAATTGATATGAGGATGATGTTGGGTTGATATAAGGTATAATGGTAAATTACTTAACTAAAATGATCTATTTAAACAATAAAACACACGCATCTATCTATTCTAACATTATCTTACTATATACTCGAGAATAACTTAAGTCATGTGATCTACAAAGATATCTTAGAGCAAGAGGTAATAAAGATCATTCACTTGCTATAAGAGAAGAAATCGTTAATGATGATTATTTTGACTAAATAGTTAGGAAAAATAATTGTGGAAACTATATCACATATATCAATTTCTCATGTACTTAATAAGGAATTACAACTGAAACATTTTACAAAAGTGCAACAATGTCAAGATGTAGCTCATATTTCATATATAACACAATATAAGAAAGATTACTGCTCATTCATAATCAAAACAGAAGCATAAAGATAGAAGACCAAATATGAGAGGTTCAATTCATGAAGTCAACAATATTGATTTGTTTTCTTTCAACTAAATATACTCTAAGAGTACAAAAGTGAAAATTCAGTACAGTATGCTTCAATCTCTAAGAAAATCAAGATCTTGTTCCAATTATCTCATCAAGACAGTCATAAAAGTACAGAAGTGCAAGCCTTTGCAAAGCGTTTCTTGATAAAATTATGGACCCCTCTCTCAATGCATGAGAGAGGTTTAAATAATACAACATATGTATCAAAAATAGATTATTACATAAAAAGATGAGGAGGTTTCAAACAAACTTCCTCAGAATAAGTAAAATAAAAATTAAATTAGAAATAAAAATGATGACAAGCTTCTTCAAATTGAATGGTCTTAGCCAGCTATTCGGTCCTTGAGTTTGAAAATATCTATCATTAGCTTCACCTGGGGTGGCTGGCCAATTCTAGATCTTAATTGTCCTATAAATACAGCATCAGAGAGTGGTGGCACCATATTTTGAGTAGAATTTGTTAGACAGTGCAAAGTCATCCATTGACTGTGTGGTTTCACTAGAAACTACTAGTAGGTTTCCCAGTCAAGCTTAGACAATTGTTTGATTGCCCCAACATTCATTTTGGTAGTCTCTTTCCACTGTTTCTCTAATTTTTTTATGTCTAGGAGAAATTTCGTCCTGCATTCTTTAATGATATTGGCACTAAGAAGGTTTTTAATCACAGCCTCAATTATATTGTTTGTTGTACTAGATGCTCTTGTTGTTGCCCTTTCTGCTTGCTTTAATTTTATGTCCCAATCTGTGAATAAAATATCCTTGTGGGACTCCTCGATCTTTCGTAGTGTTATTATTCTATATTTTTGAGGTTGAGGGAGTAAATATATTGGATAACATCAAACCACTTTTGAAGCTAGGATCTAGCCCTGTCAGCTTCATAGAGGGATCTCTCTTTGTGATTTAGCTTGGTTTTTAAGTTGATTTTAGGCTAGTTATGATTATGCTTGGTTGTTTGATTGAATTTTTTTGATTGGTTTGGTTGGTTGATCTGATCAAATTACTTTCTTTCCATTGGGCTATGGAGTCAAATAAAGTTGGATGCTGCACCAAATGTTTAAAAGAGTAATCACAGGGCAAGCTAGTTACATTTACTGGATCTTTTAAATTGAATTATGAAGTGGAGAAAAGTGTGTTTCAATAGCGATTGAAAAGCATTTAAGAATTTCTCAATCATACTTCAGAAGAAAACATACAGACTGTAAAAAAAATCCAAATAAGGTGCTCAATAACATATCTTATTTTTCACATCTCTTGTTTTACAATTAGATTTCAGATGATAAACATACAGAGAATAACAGTGGAAACAACAGTTACAATAAGAAAAACATCACTAGTAATCGCAACACAAGAATCCTGTGAAAAGTCTTTTTATCAATGGTGCTCTAGCAGCGTGGAAAAGGTACAGTGCTTAATAAAAAGAGTTACAATGATCAGGAACCAACCCTCAATACTTCGACTGAATGAAGTATTTAAACATAATTTCAAAAAAAGATTACAATTAATGCCTCATTGACATGGCATTCTATTATTAACTTCAAACTAACAAAAATGAAATAATGCGACCAAAAGAGGTGAATTTGACAAAGTGATCTGGACATCTGGCACTGCTTTGGTGGAGAACAGTTATTGAGTGGCCACTATTTGGTTGTTGCACTGGTGAAGCTGGCCTTTTCTTTAATCCTGGTATTCACATAATTTAACCCATTGCTCCTCATCTGGAATGGTAATTTTTGTTTCCTTGTGGTAGATCTCATCTACCTCGGTATACCAAGCGAATGTGGGTTTTACTACAAAAATTTCCTTTATCTCATGCTAGATGAAACTCATGTTGCTAATAGCTTCGTAAAAAGCTCTCCCTATCATAGCACCTTTAATGTAGGAAGACTTGGCTGTATCCTTTGCAATGTCTTTCAGCTTCTTCATATAGTCTTCCCTGGTCATCAACTTTTCATTGATTACAAATAAAGAAGGCAGGCCCTTCTTATTCAATGCTTCTATTTTGGTGAAAGACCTGTTAACTGCAACCTCCAAAGTGTGACATTTCTCTGTCAGTTGCAGAATCAAATTCTTCTTTGTCAGAACTTTCTTTACCTCTAAGATTGTTTTTGTTTTTTCATCTACTCCCAATTCATCCAATTCATGTCTATTTTTAGAGTTGAGAAATTTGATAATGTGGTTGGCTGTGGTAGGCATTTCTGCCAATTTAGTGTTGATAGTGGAAATGGCCTACTTCGCTTTCTCCATCAACTCTTTCTTCTCAAATATAATTTGGATACAAGACCAGATTTCATCTATTACTTCAATAATATTTTTCCAGATAATTTATTTAATTTGGGCCAGTGTATGGCAAATAGAGGACTCAGTTGTTGATTTCCTCCATATTTCTATCCGGTTTTGAGCTCTTTGTAGCTCTGTTGCATGGAAAGCTTCAGTGTTTTCTTTTTGGTCTTGTAGAAGTTTGACTTGAGCCTGCAATCTTTTAATTTCTTCTATTTGGAGAGACATGTTTTCCACTGTACTTGCCAATTGATCTACAGTAGCCCCTACGTTTGTTGTAGAAGATGTAGTTGTAGGAATTGTTCTGATAGGCGGTGCTTCCAAAGGGACAATAGCCATTTTGGTAGCTTGCTCATTTTCTTGGATTATATTTTCCATCTCTGTCTCCATTTCCTTCAATTGTGCACTCTGCTCCATGATGAGCTTCATCATGTCTACCTTCTATGACTCCTTTTCTTCAATGTCCTTGGCCAGAGGATCTTCAGTGGCTGGTAATTTCAACCGCTTCATTAATGCTACTATGTCTGTATTATTTTTCCTTACAAGCTCTTCTGTAGCATTGATATTTGTAGGATCATAACCTACTTTGATCACTAAGTACTCCAAAGCTTTGATCCTTGGGTCTTTGGCAAGTGCATAGACTTTCTCCATCTTCAATTGTAACTGGACATTAGCTAATGTAACCTACAATTTAGACAAACTCATAGTAATGTTAGTGAGAGTGGATGAAATCATTTGCCCATTCTGCTTGTGCATCTCCATTTGGTCAATGGGAAGTATGTATTTCACATCAAATTCAAATGATGTCTTCTGGTAGTCTAATGCTGCCTTGGGCTGGGGAATCTGTGCTTGGAGGAAGTCCATTTGCATTTTGCCTTTCTCTGACTCAAAGGCTAATAACAGCCTACTTTGAGAATTGGAAGGACGCTTCCAGAACTGATTGTATGTATAGATCTTCAAGGCCTCATTTCTTACTTTAATCTCCTTGAATATATCAAATATACTCTTTTCTGTCTCCCCTGTAGTAGATGTGCTAGTTTCATAACCTATTGCTGATCTTGTGAAGTCGTCGAGGTAGTGGGAGAAAGAGTAGCCTAATCACCCACTACTGAGGAAACAAGTGGCTCTTTAAGGGTGATAAGATTCTCTTGCTCTGAATCCTTGTTTAGGCTTAGTTTGGAATGTAACTGGGCCTTCTTCTTGTACATGATTTTGAGGCCTTCATTGCAAATATCAGTCACTGAAGGTGAATCTTCTTCTGTATTCGCCTTTGTTGTTTTCTCCTTTGTGATAGGAGTATGTATTATCAAAGTGAACACCAACTACTCCTCTGCCTCTTGTAGAGTGTTCTCAGTCCATTCTAGTTGGTTCTTATACTTTTCAATCTTTGGTCTGGCTATGTGAAAATAAGTAGTAGATTTGTTCTCTACCCTTAACTTAGAGATGAACCCTAATGGATCATATGATCATGTGAAACTGAGACTGAACTGCATTTCTTTCAGCAACTTATCTGCTTCTTCACCTGCTGCCCTCTTGTTGCAAATAAAAGGCCCTATTTGTGTTTTTATTTTGAACTGGGATTTCTTCTTGGAAGCTACAAAGTGAATCTCATCCATGTTAATCATTTTCCTGATGTATTCTAGAGAAAAAATTCTCATTGGGATGAATTTTGGCAGCTTGTAAGGGGCAATTTCACATCCAAATATCCTCAGCTCTGTGTAATTCTGCTAAAGGTACCAATCCCCTGTCTAGACTTGGTCTGGTAACTGCAAGATATTTCTGATTTCTTCATTTATTCTTGGCTCTACCCTGCTGCTTAGGAGACTAAGTTATGGATGTACAAAAATCTCTATGAACTGTTTGTAATGATATTTCTTTTGTTTCTTCATCACCAGCGTAGTCCAGAAGATGATTGATTATTGATTCCCTTCTTCATCTAACTTTTTTAAGGCAAGCTTGAGGTTGTCTCCCTGAAAATATAAAAACATGTACACTAACACATAAGCATATTAAAATACTTCCTCAGTTTGGAATTTAACAAACTATTCATGGATGGAATCTACAAGAAATTGGCTAAAGTTGAACAAGATGGAAGGCTTGAAAACTACAGAGAAAATGGAAAGAAATCCTATGATTGCCTCATCTACCCACTGATCTGAGTAATAGCCAAGGAGGTAGGAGATGATTGTGACGATTTTCTTTATTCTCGAAAATAGAGGATGGATAGGGAGAATTTGTCTTAGGTAATGGGGCATCTTCAGTCAAGAAAAGCTCAAGGGTTTTGGCTCTTTTAGAAAAGTTTAGTTTTTGATATAAGTCAACAAGTGCTTCATGAGAAAAAGGGGTGGCATTCTCTGTTGTAGGATCTCGCATCATTTGATCTATATCTTGGGGAGCGATAGTAAACATAATTTCTCCAGTAGGGGCAATAATAGCTCTTTGGCTGGGTAGATAGAAAGCATGACATTTCCTGATGAACTCAGGGGTGCTATGGGTACGGGGAAAGATATAGTCGGGAAATTGGATTCCCATAGTTGAATATTATCAGATTTATCTATAAACTTGTCCTCAAGCCAACAATACATCTCAAACAAATCAAATTCACAGAGGGTTTCGTGAATTTTACAGTCTCTTTCTGCCAAAGGGATGTCGTGAAAATAAATGGGAGGGTGCATCAGAGGACTCATGGGTTCCTCTTATCCCTTGTCTTTCGGAGGCATGATTGGATAAAATGAGAACACTAGTGAAATCTAGATGGTACAGTCTTACAGTTTGCAGAGAGGACTTGGGATTTGTAGACAAAAACAAAAGTAATGGCCTAAAATTCAGTTAGCTGGCAATATCCTCGGCTGGGTGAAATTGTTGCAATTTGGACTAGCACACCTGTAACAAAAGAATTGCAATAGCAGTGTATCAACACAGCAATCGACGGATGGGTGAAAGAAAGGATTTTGTAATTTTTTGGCTTTCCCGTTGATGGTGGTGCGGTCTGTTGGATTAACAGTTAAGCAAATTAATTTCTTAACGGATTAATTTTGAAAGGAGTGGATGTGATAGGTGGAGCAACGGACATATTATGTGGTGACGGGTGACTGGTGGAAGCATAATGGAAAGGGAAGTGGTATCGTATGAGGAAGAAACCACTTTTCGAAATGGGGGGGAAGGTGGTTAATGGTTTTAACCGAGGGGGGTGTGAAATCATGTGGTGGTGACACGTTGCGGTGGGCGCGGTTTGAATACTCCCCATTTCGGACCCCACCCCCCCGGATGGTAAAATTCAGAAGGTGAGGGGGGGACGAAACACAATATGGGTTGTTGGATGCCACGAGGCGGGCGCGGATGATGGGAAAGGTGGCGGGATATTAACGTGATTTGACAGGGCGCTTGGTGGGGTAAGAAAAAGTATTTAATGCATAGCGGGGAAATGCTTGGAGTGTATGGTGGGATTGGGGAGTGGACGAAATATATAGCGGAGGAATGATTTTTGGGTAATGAAACTTAGGAAAAGGGAATAATATATCAAATATCATCTAATACATTGAACTTTAGAGTCAAACTCTAATTCCTTTGGTTTTTCTTCTGCACATGAAAATAATATTTAACATTTGATTTAGGATAAAATCTTCATGTTTTTCCTCTAATCACGATAGTGCTTCTACCTACCCTTTCTCAATTCTTTTTCTAAGCTAACATTTTCTCTTCTTGCTTTGCAGGGTGCATTTAGACTAGCAAACCCAAATCATTTTTCTTTTATGAAAATCTACCTTATCCTATCACTTATTTCGCCATTGATTCAGGTTGAACTATTGAATCAATTTTATTTCTACCTAGATATTGATTCACCGAGATTAAACTATTTGGTAAATCTTCATTCACTAACATATTGAACATAAATTTAAATGTGTTCAATCATGATTAAAATGTATGATTTGAACAAAACTTTAGTCAATGTGGCATCCAAGAACAATTTTCACACAACCTTATTTGATAATGAAATAAAAGATCTAACTTATCAGTAGTGGCATTTAGACTTGCAACACCTTCCGTATTATTTTCTATTTTTTCTTTTGTGGCGTTCTTATTTCCTTTTCTTTTTTCTTTTTTTTATTTTTTAACATACCCTATTTTCATTTTTTTTTCACATTTTTTGGAAATCATTTGAATATTTTAAATTTATGTACAATATGAAATTACAAATACAAAAACTCAATCACCTTGAGATTTTATAATTTATAGGACCCTAAGAGGAAGATCTGCTTTTCTACCTTCTTCGGGTTCCTACCAAGACATAAATTCTGAATTCTCTCATTGATCTCTTCATATTCTAATCTCTGATCAACCACCTGATTGGTTAATCTACCACTTGTTTCACAATATGGATTGATCAATGAGATTTTTTGGTAGAATACTTCTTATTGTTGTGACAACAAAGAGTTTAGTTCAAGTGCCTCTTTAATGAATTCCTTTGTTTGAGGGTTGTCTTTGAGTTTCTCCATTATAGCCTGCATTTGACGAATCTTTGAATCCTTTTCTACAATGTCTGTCTGATTTTGTAATCTCATTTGTTCAAATTCTTTCTAAAGTTGTACCATTTGCATCTCTGTTTTCCTGTTGGTTCTCTTTATCTCTTGTTCAAGTTGTTGTTCTAACAATTGAACTCTTTCTTCTCTTTCTTTAAGAAAACGTTCAACTTTTTCTACCTTATCAATTGTTGTAGTTACATAGGTGCCTACAAATTGTGATAGCTTTGTAACATTTTCTAATGGATCGATGGGGGTGTCTTTCCATACTACCTCCATTGATTCACTTCCAAGAGTTGTTGTTGATGATGCATCCAATTTTCTTTTCTTCCTTTGCCTCTTTACTACAGCCCTATGTGTTGGGTTGTAGAATATGTCCAGTCGGGGTATTTCCTCAATCTTTAAAACAATTTCTAAAGTTGGGTAGGCCGGGATAATTTCAATATCTTGAGTAGTTGTAACTCCTTGTATTGTTGTTTTTGGGTTTATAACCTATTGAGCGTGTTGTGGAGTCTGGAATCCAAAAGTTACTTCAAGACTTGTCTTTGTTTGTAGCACTTGGAGCTTTTTATTAAATTTCTCCCATTCTTTATCTAGATCAATGAATTTGATATTTTTTGTTTGAACCTATGTAGAGTCAGTCTTCATGTGTTCCTCATCCAAGGCATTTTTTGTTGTTTCTTCAGCACTTTCTTCTCTGTCCTTCTCAGGATCTTTCTCGGGGCTTTCTTCATTATTCTGAGATTGGTGTTAAAAGTCTTAAGAACTTTGAACTGAATTTTCTTGAGATTCCTCATCATAATTATGCTTGGAAATTTCCTCCAGGCTTACGCTAGGAGTAGGTTCTCTTATTTCTTCAATCTGCAATAGGTCCAAAGGGACCTTTGTCAATCTTTTATCCTGTAGATGTGGAAGCGGTTGAGGTGTGCTGGGCTCAGTTCTATTAATGCTAAATGTAAGACCTGTGAAAATGTCTCAGCTGCCTCAAAGAGATCATCAAACTCATCATTTTCATGAATAAATTGTTTGATTTTGACCATAGTAGTGAAGTTTCGAGCGACCTTATTAGGGTCATACTGTCTCCCTGGCACAGTAGCTAGATTCAGGGATGTGTTGTTCTTTATCTCTTTTTCCGCATTCTCGTAATCATGTAATGCAAAAGCACCACATTGCACTTGGAAGGTCAGTCAGATGGATTTCTTCTATTCTTTGAGGGTTTTGGTAATACCATCCCCCACTGTTTGGTAGGCAATCTCTCTTGCCAAAACTTTATCCAGAACATAAAATGGAAGAACATGCGGAGCTGTAATACTCCCAAAACCTCTTATATAAGTAAATAATTCCTCACCAAACCATCTTTCCACCGACAAGATGTCTGTTTTAGATTCTTCTAATAGCCTAGGGGATTTTTTATCAAAAATGGTTTGGTAAATTGGCAACATAATGCCATGAAATATTTTATAAAAATGGGAGCTAAATTGTGATTCCCACAAAACTTTATGATAAACATGGATGGAAGTAGGGTCCTGTAGAGTCCATTTCCAGCCCATGTTTGGAAAATATGAACAAAAATATATAGCATCCATGACATAAGCACTCATGTAAAAGGGAGGGATAACTTGAGATGAGATAATTCTATTGTGTTTGTATTCTCTAATGGCCATAGCCAAATTGTCTGAAAAAATATTGCTCCAATTCATAATTATAGCATTAACAACCGCATCAATCAATGGAACCCATTCAATAGAAAACTTGGCAGTTTCAGCCTTTCCAAATAGCCTACACAACATTGCAGCTGCAAAATTATGTGGGGTTGACAGAGGTGAAATTGGGTACATACTAGTTTTCTCCCGCCTCAATTTGCTGGAGCCAAATCTCCAATTCTGCATGACGTCCATCAAGTCTTCATTTTCTTTGGAAAGATGCTCAATAAAGGCTTTATCATAGAGATTCTGTGGCTCTGGCAGATGGTACATTTGGTGTAAATTATCTGGTTTAAATGACCCCATGACTTCATGCCTAGAATTCCTGAATGTTCTATTGTGATATCCACATTGTCAATGATCCATTTTACCATATCAGTGTATGTCAAAATTTTGGGCCTTGCAGCTATCTTGTGCAGGAAAGAACATGCTGCTTCAAAGTAAGAAACCGTGAATGAGTCCTCGGCATCTGTTATTGCTTTAGTTTATAGGACCTTTGGGTTTTCTTCCTCTAGTAAATTATACATTGTCTCCCATGATGTAGTCTTGTTGTCTTTGTTGCATGTTATATCAAAGAAAAGTGGAAGCATGTATGAATCTTCAGACGCAGAGCCTCTACAGTCTTTTTTCATTTCTTAACCATTTTTTCAAGCGTTGTTATCTTTCAAAAACTTCCTGAAATTTGGGCAATGGAGAAAACATAATAAAATGTAGAGTGATAATGAAAGCAGAAACACAATATCACAATAAATTCTGAAAGAACCTAAGGATGAAGCTTTTATTTCAAATATGGGTAAAAAGATATAAATCTTCTCGATTCATTAATAGAATAAATGCATTTAAACTTCATTAACCATTCATTAAGGCCTACGTGTGAATTCCTTTATGGCTTATCGGAAAATCGCATAGAATGTTTCTAAATGATATTTCAATTGGTGTGTGTTATGTGCAATACCGATCATGCGATTGCGATGAATTGCAATATCGTAATATCACAATATTGCAAATCGCGGTATCGTAATATTGCAAATCGCAATATCAGTGATCGTGAATAGACCAATTCAAAGTTGCTTTGGTGTTTTGCGATTTGCGATGGGCGGCATACCTTTTACTTTTTCGAGCGTGTTTCCTTTATGCAGATGATTATTCCTTTAAAATGGATAGTTACGATCTGTCGGACCTAATTCAAGTTTATAATAGTCTTTATTATTTCGTCAAGTCTGGAGCACATTACAATTCTCAGTTTTTTATGGTGTGCATGTTTGCGCCTTTGTAAAAGCCACGATGTATTACGATAAATACTTTATTTTATCAGGCATATTCAAAGCCTTATGTTTTATAAAAAGGTTCAACGCTGCCTTCGGTATTTTAAAGGGGGGATTTTATCGTGTTTCACAGACTCTGACTCACTACTAACCTATGTTGCTTTGGATCATGCAATTTGCAATAAAGCGAGAATGCCTAGTCATAAAGTGACTTAGTTTCATATCTTAAGTTTGAGGTTTTATTCCAAATAATTTCAAACGGCAAGCTTTTATTTTCTAAGCTTTTTTGAAATTTTTTTTAAGGGTCCCCATTTATTAATACACTACTATCTTCTATATATAAAAATGGGGAGGGGCGCGGGGGGCGGGGGGGGGGGGGGGGGTTTGAAAACATACAACAGAAGGTTAAATCTCTACGGAGTGATAATGGTGGTGAGTATGTCTCCAATGAGATTAAGAACTTCTGTTCAGCAGAAGGGATTAAATGAGAGTTGACGGCACCCCATAACCCTCAACAGAATGGGGTTCCCAAGAGGAAGAATAGGAGCATAGTAGGGGAAGCAAGGGTGATGTTGCATGATCAGGGCCTACCAATACACTTGTGGGTTGAAGCATGTAACACAATGGTTTGTGTTCAAAACCATATCCCACATCAGATACTTGAGATGAAGACACCAGAGGAGGCTTATTCTGGTAAGAGGCCAGATGTTGGTCACTTCAGAATTTTTGGGTCACCGGTTTATTGCCATGTGACCAAAGATGTATGGAAGAAGCTTGAGCCAACAACAGAGTTGGGGATCTTTGTGGGGTACACTGATACACCCCACAACTATCAAGTGTACATGTTGACGAGTCGGAAGACAGTGATTCATGGGGATATCAAGCTCGATGAGGATAAGTCCATGCGAGTATCCCTTGAGAGGGATCTTAAGCTACATGCGGATGAGGATATTTTAGCTCCTAAGGTTGAGGGGCCTCAGATTGATGTGGAGCAGCCACATGTAGAGGTTCAAAGAGTGGATACATCCACTCAGGCAGAGTCTTCTAGAGAGGGAAGAAAGTGCACAAGAGAGGCTGACAGATTTTTGGATGATGCACGGTAGAATGTGCGAGCACCCTCTTCTCAGCGCGGACAGAGGAGGTCACTAGAGAGGTACACTAGATACATGGCACTTATGCATGCATGTGTTGTGACGGATTCATCTTCCTTTCAGGAAGTAGTGCAACATCCAGTTTGGGTTGCTGCAATAGTGGAGGAGTATGACTCCACAGTTCGAAACGGTGTTTGGGATGTGATCTCGAGATCGAAGAACAAGTCAGTTGTGAGCTCTCGTTGTATTTACAAGATAAAGCAAGTTGTAGATGGTAATGTGGAGAAGCATAAGGACATATTTGTGGCCTGTGGCTTCTCATAGGTAGAGGGGATTGACTATGATAAGACATTTGCTCCTATTGCAAGGTACTCGTCAATCAGATCTATTTTGGCACTATCAGCACAGATGGGTTGGAAGATCCATTAGATGGATGTGAAGACTACCTTCCTCAATGGCATGATTGAGGAAGAGGTGTACATAGAGCATCCCGAAGGTTTTGAAAATTTGGACCGTGAGTCACATGTGTGTTGACTCAAGAGAGTGTTGTATGGGCTGAAGCAAGCACCCCTTACATGGTACACCAGGATAGATAGCTACTTCACTGGTTTGGGCTTCATGAAGAGTGAAGCAAATGCAAACCTATATCACATAGTGGTGGAAGGTAAGTTGTTGACCATTGTACTTTATGTAGATGATCTCATACTGATAGGTGATGAGAAGCTCATCAAATATTGCAAGGAGGACCTTGCAAGAGAGTTTGAGATGAAGGACATGGGGCTCATGCATTACTTTCTTGGCATGGAGATATGGCAGGGAGATGGGGAGTTGTTTGCATCTCAAGGAAAGTATGCCAACGAGAAACTCAGGAGATTCTGCATGGAGAGCAGTAAACCCATGGAGACTCCTCTAGCTGGTAACTAGTGGAAGGATGATGCTACTTCAAGCTCATGTACTTGGTGAACACACGACCAGATAAGTGCTATGCGGTTAACCATCTTAGTCAAGTGATGGTTAGGCCTAACAGGTTGTATTTGAAGGCGGAAAGCATGTATTGAGATACCTCAGAGGCACTACTCAGTTTGGGTTATGTTACAGACAGACAGAGGGAGTCAAGCTTCAAGGCTTCACCGATGCAGATTGGGCAGGGAGTCCATCCAACAGGAAGAGCACATTAGGAGGGATATTTAGTATTGGGTCAGCGGTAGTTTCTTGGTACAACAAGAAACAAAGATCGGTTGCACTCAGTTCGGCAGAGGCAGAGTACATGGCTGCAAGTCAGGTAGCATGTGAGGTTATCTGGATGAGGAAGATCCTAGTTGGTTTGATTTTTCAACAGATGGATCCGACGGTGATTTACTGTGATAATCAGATTTGTATCAAACTCCCTGAAAATCCATTTTTTCATGATCGGTCCAAGCATATTGATATCAAGTATCATCATCTCAGAGATTGTGTATTGAGGTAGATCATGTCGTTAGATTACATTCCCACGAAGGAGCAAGATATTGACATCTTGACAAAGGCATCAATATGTAAATTCGAGTTTCACAGAGACAGGATCGGGGTAGTTGATAATCCCTTTCTTGTTGAGAGGGAGTGTTGACAAATGGCAACAAGAAATTCAAGTTTAATTTTTCCTTGACTTAAACTGTCAATTAAATTCGAATTCTATTCTCATAACAACTTAAAATAGTTAAATTAAGTTTATTAAACTTACTTAACTTAGGAAATTCGAGTTGGAAGTCTTTTTGTCATCGTGTGTATGTTCTCCCTACTTTGTAGGAGTCTAATATGAGTTAATTGTGAGTTGTAAAATAGAAGACTCGGTTTCATGAGTCAGTTCCATTAAATTAGTTCTCAAACTGATTGAGAGAACTAATAGTGAGTTAACAATCAGTGGTGTCAGTAATGAACTCTACCAGTGCTACTCTAGTTAACTGAATATTTACTCATCAGAAACTCATGCATGTCGATTCTAAGAAAGACCCAGTTGAGACTAGACTGCAGGGACATTGTACTATTTGTTTCAGATTTTTTCTGAGTTGCATTCATACTGCATGGATTCAGGAACTAATCCTTGAGGGATTGCGCAATTTTTAGAGACTTTATTTCCCTTTAAATACAAGCTATCCTTCATAGGAATTAAGAATTGGAATAGAGACTTCGAGAGCTTGTGAAAAGGCTAATATTTTGCCTTGAGCTTGCTTATGAGTTGGAGATTGAATTTGCTGAGTGCTAGGATTGTTCTAGAGAGAACAAGCATTATAATTTCATCATTGTTTTCCATATTAATACAAAACAGATAGTGGGGTTTTGAGCTGTGGCTTTCCCCGATATTTATTGTGTTATGTGCCCTTTGATTCTCTTCCTCTATCGATTATTGTTTGCTCAATGTTTATGGGCTTCCATTGTAAAGAGAAGAAGTATATTATTGTCTCTTGCTTTAGAAAATTGCATTATCTTGTGAATCTACAAGATTTTCTACAGCATGCAGGTACCCCACCTTCTCGCGTGTGGATATCATTCACTAGATTGTCTCACATACTGATCCTGAGACGATGACACTGAGAAATACCAGTGGAACACAACATGCCACCTTTAGGACAGAAAAATACCACTATATCTATCACTTGTCACAACCAGTGAATTACATGGATACACTATTCTACACTCCAAACAACAATGTGAACACTAGATACATCATGAAGCGTTGGGTAAAAGAGCCATCGAAGTTCAGAGCGACACCCAACCAAGTCGACAAGACGAAGTCACTAAGGAATGCTTACCAACTCTTGGTCATCTTTTCATGCCACTTGTATGGACAAGAAAGCATGGAGACCTTCCCGCAAAGTTGGGTAGTTATGTTAGAGTAGTTGGAAAATGAAGGAAGGCCATTCAACTGGTCTGACATTTTGGCTCTTCAGTTGGAAGTGAATGTGTCTAATGCCTGGAGTCCACCTAAGGATGAGAAATCAATATTCTTTATGTCTGCGTACCTTCTTAATGCAATCTATGCCCAACATTAGTTCCCTGGCATGGATTGGACATGGACACCATTAGAGGATGTTGTGAACATCTATTGCAAGTTTCTCTCTGAGTGTAGCTAACGAGGAGTCATGGACAGGTATTTTGACCACTTCATCACCCTGTTGTGTAGGATGATATTTGAAAAGGATCCACCTTGCATGTCCCAGGAAGCGATGCAAGCATTGCTTAACATTGTAGATTGGTATGGCTCACCTTGTGGCACCTTCATCAAGATGTTTGGCACGAAGATGCCTCTGCAACTACCAGGGTTCACCACAGAAAAGTTGGTCATGCAAGGGGTTGCATACCACATCTCAACAGGGTTATCAACAGGAATTCACAAAAGGAATAAGGCACCATGGCCTACTCTTCCTTTCAGGTTTGGGTTTTACGATATTTGTACCTTGAAAGATATGGATGTCGAGGCCATGGACTTGAATAAGTTCGGGTTCGACACCAAGAGTTTCAATCTGTATGACCCCAAATGCATATGCAAGAACCACTGTGCAAAGGTATATTACCCATGGATCCACGGGGCATGTCATTGACCAGAGGAAGATCCTTGGAGGTATTGCCATAACTCCTCTAGGCATAATGAATCAGTCAGCATAGCTATAGAATGGAAAGCAGCACTACAGACAACAACACCACAAGAAGTAACAATAACAAAAACAATGAGCAACAAATTGATGCAGGACAAAGGCAAGAGGAAGATTGCCTAGAGCTTAGAGGTTGAGAAAAGCTACAAGTTCAGAGAAGATCCTCTTATTGAGAGAGTAGCTTTGGAGATATATGCAAAGAGGTGACATCGTGAAAGGAGAGTAGAATGAAGGAAGAGAAAAGAAGTTAAAAGAAGAACAATATCTTAGGAGGAGAGAAAGGGAAGCAGAGTAGAAACATGAATAGGAAAAAAGGGAAGGCGCACTGACAGAGAAAATTGCACCTATACAGGTTGAGATAGCAAATCAGCTAGCAAATGAAGAAGAGGGTGAGCAAGTACAGATTCAGGAATTCGCTCAGCAGGTTGAGCAGATGGTTGAGGAAACAGACATGGAGATGGAACAAGAGCCATAGGATCAAGACATCGATCTCATGCCAAGAGCATCCGAGGTCACACCACAGTCTCTGCCACCTCCAAAATCACAACTGGTCCCGAGCGAGTAAGGAGAGATTGTTCTCCTTGATGCTGATCTAGAGATGGATGTGTACAATCTATCATTCGACAATTCATAGTACATGATTATATAATCACGTAGGAATTAGCTCCTCGATGATCACACATCACCTACGCACATAGAGGAAAGGGTGATTGTATCAAAGGTTAGAAGACATCCAACTACCATGGTCGAGGCTTCTTAGGCTTATGCAGAAGCCACAAGTTTGACGGTCAAGTTCTTGATAGCAGAGAATGATCGAATGGCGAAGGACTTACAAGAGGCCAAGCAGAGAGCATAGCAGTCAGTAGGATCCACTATGGCAGAAATGAAGAAAGCAATACTTGTGGAGATATCATCTTTAGAGACCACCATGCAGACAATGTATAAAATATCTTTCACCGTGCACAAAGTGGTTTTCCATCTATACGGTTTTTAGCAGCAGTGCTCAAAGACAACCCAAACTCTCAAAGACATTCGTGCTTCCATTGCGCATGTACAGGAATGGAAAATGAGGTACAAGGGGGGATCGCTTTAATTCCACAAGATGATGAAACCGCAGGCAAAGAAAGACAAAGCACGGATTCAGATGTTGATCTGGAACTATGAGCATCTCCCTCTGCTCATCACCAACATTAAGGCTTCCTATGCACGGTTGTACAGGAGTTTGGATGTCACAGTGAGGACACATAGGATCCCTTCCATCGGAACCCTCACTCAAGTCATGAGGAAGAACCAAGTCATGCTGGAGGTTAACGGGTACATAGAGCAGTTGATGTGTGAAGCCACCAGCGATGACTTGCAACTAAGCATAGAGAACATGTAGAAGTACATCGGTGGTCCAGCCACACTCAGAACATTATTGCGCATGCTTAAGGATGAGTTGGATAGAGGTTTTAGAACCATATACCCAGAAGCCATGGAGGCAAGAATCTGCTTCGATAAAGACATCACCAAATAGTACAGGGACATGATAGCGTAGTACCAAGCTTGGTATAATTTCATCACCGAAGATTACTGCGAGGAGGTTACCGAATTGGTATTTCCCCAAGACCCCGAGTGATGTTGTTTGTCTTGTTAGGCTAACTTAAGCCTCTTTTGTCCCACATGGGTATATGTGGAAATTGTTTGTTGTAAATATGTTGTATGTGAAATTCCAAGTGTCACTAGTGGAATGTTGACAGACACTATGTAATGTGAAGATTCATGAGGGTAGTCCAAGAGTCAAAGGGGAATGTTAAGGGTCACCCCACCCTTTTCTATATATAGAACCTCATAACTCATAGTACAGGCTTTTGGGATCCAAGATTTTGGCTAGGAATTGCTTAAAGAAGGCTTGGAGAGTATTGTGACGAGCCTTGGCTTCTCCACAACGTAGAGCGAGTACATCTCTTTAGAGGAGCAGGTGATGTTGAATGTAATGTTCCAGTATTGGGGCTAGTGGCTACCAATGGTGTATGTATGGATGGAACTTTCACTTTATATAATATAACTGAGCCAACACGGTTTCATGCATATGTTGTTTTTGTACTTCAACTATTCTGGTTACTTTAGCAATGTATGTTATTTAACTTACGCATTTGTGTATGAACTATTTTGGATGCAATTATATGAATCTTGTTGGAGACATGTTGTTGTGTTAACCCATCACTTTGGATTGTGGACTATTCCACTTCCAACCTGTGATTTCATTTTTCTCATTTGTTCCTTTCAGGGTGCGTACTATTACAGGCTTCTATGGGACATACTTTCTTTTCCCCTTTGTGTGTTAAAACCCCCATGCATCTCACTTGACTCCCTGCAAGGTCACACACTTGCTTCCAAAAAATTTATCATACTTACCTCTACACGCTACCGCAATCAAGGCACTACTATACTACCCACTGCTAGGACTCCTACTCCAAACGGCCTAAGGTCTAGTTGGGACTTCTTACCAAGGAGATCCTTGACATGTTGGTTGGTCCAGCACCATAAATTTTTGGTGCTAGAATGAGGGCCAAATGACAAGCTGAGTCCTCAAAGTATGTTCTGAATCTCTGCATATCATTCATGACTTACATTACACTCATACCTCCGATATGTTTTTCTCATGGAGATGATTTCGAAGTGTCCGAGGACGTTCTTGATGACTTGTCACAATTTGAGTATGATGGTGAAGGTGGAGCAGCCCTGCTAAGGCACACAGTTGCCTTCACAGGCTTTTGTCACAAGAATGAAGTTCCCTCAAACAACATTGCTTGTGGGTTGTTCGCTTACATCTTCAAAAGGCGCTCCAGGGAATGGTGTCACACATTTCCCGCAACCTCCATTCACTCTTTCGATCACATGATCAGAGAGTTAGGTCATTTTTTCTATCATTATGATCTTCAAGCACTTAATAAAAAAATTCTAGAATTATGGAAAGCACCAGATGAATCTATTATGCAATTTTGGGATCGCCTATGTAATATTTCTTTTTAAATCCCCGAAGATGAAGTCGATTGGAAATTTATCAGGGAAAGGTTTCAATATCTTCTTCAAATATATGAAAATCCTCACGAGTTAGAATCATTCGAACCCCTCCTAGCATACCTCGGTGTTAGAGCTGCTAAATATTAGATGGACAAGGTTTCTGTCGCAAGTGACTCGCCGTCTGCCCCTCATCAAACAACTCTAGCTCTACAGGACGAGGTGGGAGAAGTTGTGAACCCATATTTTGAACTATCACCTCCTCCCACCCCACATGCTCCGGATTTTTGTGTAGATGTAGACTGTGAGCCTGTTGGTTGTCATGTGAACTTGTTTTGTCAACCTCCATCCTCATTTTGTTGATCCTCTGGATTTTGTTGTCTTGTGTTTTTCCATTCTGGACTCCACATGTGATGTTCACAAGGATCAAGTTATGGACGGAGTTAGTGTTGAGCAACCAACCTACGTTGTCATTTTTATGAGTAGGTGTGGGAATCTGAAGAAGAACTTGCAGTGAAGGATGAAATCCTTCCAACCACACCTCATCCGCTTTTTCCTGGCATCTTTTATGATTATGCCATTTCTGATTTGTCTTATGAGAATTCATTCTCGGATGTTCCCACTTCCGATCATTCACAAGGCACACAAGATGTTAGTTCGTCATTTGATTATGGTGAGGACAAATATTTCCTTTCGAATCCACTCAATTTGTCATCTTTCATTTCTGAAAATTCAGAGTGTGAAAAATTATGTTCCTCATCTACCCCTCTATACGATTCATCAGATCATGAGGATGTTGATGTACATCTCAAATTTTTTGATCATGGCTGTCGTGATCTCTTTACTCCTTCATTTTATCACGATTCTGATCCATTTTCTGTTCATCTTTCTAAGCCACTGTTCTTTGTTGATCTACCTGCTAACAAAGTGGAAACCCCTCAAGTAGTCAAGGCAATTCAGCATGAGCTGATGTTTGTGTCAGGCCCTTTCTTTCTTGAGGTTAGTTCCACTCCCTATCAAAAACCTGTTGAAATATCCCAGGCTCCTCATCACTCTCTTGTACACATTGAAAACCAATTTGATCTGCACATCTTACACCCTCCACCAGAATCACATGATCCTATCACTTATGCATTGGAGGAGTCATATGTAGCAAGTCATGTTGCGAAGTGAAATTTTTCTTCTTTCTGCATGTTTGCTCATCTAAAAAGATCAAAAGATTGTGTACATTCGTCGTCTGTGCACAGTGCGCTGTCACACCACGATACGTCCACAGAGTGTTTGTCTTGTGCTTTTACCTTTTTCTTTTCTGTGGAGGCATTCGAACTTCAAGCGTGTTGGTTTTCATTGTTTTATCTTTCTTGCATGTTGGTTTGCCTGAATTTCTTGTCAACCATGTCTTCACTAACATGGGCCAACCAATGCGTCAATGGTTGCATTGGAGATATCACTTCACGTGAGTAGGCCCATGCCCTATTTAGTTTAGGAGTAGGAGTAGTGTTTTCTTTCTTGTTTTGCTTTCATTTTACTTTTGTCCTTTACTTTGTTTGTTTGTTTGTTTTTCACCCGTAAGTTTAGCTTCACATGAAACTATGTTTGGATCTTGAGACAAGTAGGGTGAAGTACAAGAGGACTTGTATAGCTACTAACAAGTGGTTATCTATATCCCTTCTCTTTACGAAGATCTTGCGTTCTTTTAGTCAATGATACCTTGATGGAAAATATGTTATGTTCAGAATCAGTCTTAGTGAAAACACAACGCTTTCACTTTAACGAGTATTGCCTACTCTAATCGGTTATTTTATATTCGGTTAACCTTTGTCGACTTAGTCAAGTAGAGTAAGGTGAGGGGGAAAACCTTACCAAGTATTTCGAAGGTATATATAACATACTTCTTTGAAGGAACAACCTTTATTGCTCTCAATAAATCAGGATCCCTCTTCCTCCTCATGAAAATAAATAAGTGCCTATGCATAGTTATCTAAAAATGAAAAATGAAAATGGAAAAAATAATAAATAAAGATGAAAGAAGAGAAAAGCTTCTTGCACAGCGAGGTGAAGCAAGCAACTCCGTTGGGTACTGTTCAAGCTCACTAGCAGACGAGAAATTCTTGTGTTCCTGAACTGACTTCGTCGGGGTACTGTCCAGGCTTACTGGAAGCGGAGAAACATCAAAGATGAAACTAAAACTCTGAAAGTATACATTACTTATGCATCAATATACCCCTCATCCCCAATATAAACAACTCAGTTGACTTGGCTTGGCATGTGAACTGACCGATCAAGAGAATGGCAGGGACTATATCTTTAACTCAAGCTAGTGAGGAAGCCATTACGATTAAAGAATCAAACAATACTTCCAGAGGAGTTAGACTCACTTTACACAAGACAAGGTCCATACAGAGAGTTGGAGTTCTACCAGTGTGTCTCCAATGTTTTAGCGGCTACAACCACCCTCAAAAAATTTGCCTTCACTTCATTTTGGAGTCTCCCTCCTTAAAATCTTAATAGCTTGTCTTGCACTGCTCAGCTACTTGTGCTTTCATTTGAATTTATCTATCACTTTAGAACTTGTGTTTGCCTACTTACTTTGTTGTCTAACCATAAGTTGACCCCCCATGACTTGGTTGATCTAGTTCTTGCACTGCCTTGGCAAACTGCGCAGTCCTAAAGGGCAGCCAACCTTTCTCTGAGGAATTACGCAGAGCAACTGAACAGTGAGCCTTCCTCTCAAGAATTGCACAGATCAGCCCAGCAGTGAGATTCCGCTCCAGAAATGCGTAGACCTAGCTGAAATCTTGTCCTCAACTGGGAAATTACCTAGATCATGAGAGGAAATTAGAGCCACTGAGCCCAATAATTACGCAGAAGCATTCCCTCAGCTGCTGCCTGATGCATGTGTCAGTAAGATTGTCTAGTTCCCTCCAGAACTGCGCAATCTATCCATGCATGCATGGCAGCCTTTTCTGAAAAAAGAAAAAAGCAAAAAGAATTCCTAAAAAATAGGGATTAATTTTTAGCAGTTGGAGTTACACTTGAGCTAATTTTAGACACTGTCGTCACTTGTCGCTTTTTCCTTAATTTTTGGCATGCACGTCATAAACCCTAAATCGACCAAATCTATTTAATGGATGCCACTTGAGCTCATTTTCACATTTGATATTGGATCTCTGGCTTTCCTAAGGCATCTAGGAACCTTCAGCACAATCGTCGTAGCTTTACCTGGTAAGTTTTGTGTTTCAAGTCTTTTGTCGTTTCTTTTGTCGCTTTTGTTTCCTTGGCTTTTACGAGTGTTATTTTGCATGTTTTATTGAACAACTGCTAGGATTTTAATTTGTTTTAACTTGTAGAAGTGTTTCTTCAAGTTTTTCGTTATATTTCTTAAGTGTCACATGCATGATCCCGTTTTTGCATTAACGGTAGTCATTGCAGTGACTCTCCCCACCAGCTTCATTGTTTGTCTGTTTGACTGATTTCTACACTTGCTTTGATTCCACACATGACTATTCACTCAGATCTGCACCATCCTTCACTTATGCATTTAGATCTACCCATTTTGAAGTTTCCATTGGGCAGATTTGGGTTGCCTTGGCTCAAATCTAGCTTCTCCTGGCATGCACTACGCATTTCTGGAACTCAAGGCTCTACCTTGGCTCCAGGAATTGTGTAGAGGCTGTGAGTGGCTGGCTCTAGTTGTGCTCTATGTAGTCCTGCGAAACAATCCCCAGTCTTGCCCACTAAGATTGCGTAATGTGCAGTCCTAGCCAGCATCAAGCCTAAATGAACAATGTATTGCGCAGTTCCAGTTTACAGCTAGCCATACTAGATTGCGCTCTGCGCAGTTCTAGTCAGTAGTACCTCTGACTAGTAGTTGGGACTGTGCAATTCATAGATTCAACAGATAATCTCTCACCTCTAAAAGTCACAACTGTACAATCTTGCACAAAAGTTTCCCAGTTTGTTGCATGATCAATCCTTGAAGTGCTTTGTGTTTTTAAGCCAACATTTTCTTGCCATGAGTGTTCGCTCTATCTCCAGGTACATCGATTGTTGAGCAACTTCTCCATAGTACATGCATCATGGTTTCCAAGAGAGTTAATAGGCTCTAGTGCCTCCTTCCTTCTCCTATTGTGTCATATTTGTAAATCCTTCAATCCTATCCCAAGTTGTTCTTAAGGGGGGATGTTAGGATATTCCGACACATAGGAATAGTTAAGTATAACTTGGTCTAGTATAGAGTTAGGTAAGTGTGTTTCTTTGTGTTTCTTTACCGTTGTACATTTTGTAACTTACAATCCGACGGTCACGATATGTAGTGATCCGACGGTTAATTCTCTCCTCGGTATTACCGACACTTGATCTGTGGCTTGACACCCGATTGGTCCATGAATTCTATTTAAAGTGCATGGAGGGTCATTTGTAGGTGAACCGTGCATGAGAGAAGCTTATGTAAATTTTCATTCTTTTATTAATAAATTGCCTGTAGTAGCTACGTTGGCACAGGCCGTGGACTGTTTCCCTCTCTGAGGGTTTTAACCACGTCAAAATACTGGTGTATTGATCTGTGATCTGTTTGTGAGCGGTGTCCTTTTGGTGTTC
>APFE031529299.1:0-11811 GCA_000404065.3 Pinus taeda | reverse complement strand
AATGAATCCGACCATATCTTGTAAAGGATTGGAAGAAATTACCACTCCTCAAACTCTAGAGATAGAAGGACATATCAAGAAGAAAAAGGTTCAAGCAGTGAAAGATCACATCAATCATCAAAACAAGTTCTCCAACTTTTAAAGGATAATGCCACTTCGGTGCAAAATCAAACGAAACAACAGGTAGATCAACATCGTAGTGAAAAATGTTTTGATGTAGATGATTGGGTATTTTTACTCCTACATCTCAAGCAAGCTATTTATGAGAAGGAAATGTTGGAAATAGTACATGCACTTAAAAAATGGCAACCATACCATATGGGAAGACTCTTCAAGGTAAAAATGGATCATGATAGTCTTAAGTACTTTTTAGAACAACTATTATCTTTATAAGAACAAAAAAATGTGTCACAAATATGTTGGGTTATGACTTTGACATCATCTATAGAAAATCGAAGCAAAATTTTGTTGCAGATGCACTCTCAAGAAAGGATGAGGGCGTGGAAGCATTGTTTTGTGCTATTTCTATTATCCAACCAGATTGGATAAACGAAGCAAGGGATGAATTGAAGAAGGACGAAAAAGTATGGCCACTTATTCAAAAGTTGCAAAAAGATCCCAATTCAAACAATATTGCCAGAAATTGAAGAGGAAGGAAAAAACATATTGGAACCTGGAGCAGTCACAGAAACAAGAACCCGACAGCTACGAAATCGATCAATTTCAGAGTATCTCATAAGGTGGAAGAACTTACTAGCTGAATATTCCACATGGGAGGACAATGATTTTATACAGAAACATCAAGAACTACTCAAGCGTTAAGGACAACGCTTTTTGAAGGAGAGGGGCATGTTAGGCCCCTATACTACTAGTGTAACCCCTTATTGTTATTAGTACAAACCACTCATTATATTGATGTACCCATGTAGTGCCCATATTGTTACTATTGGGCCCCATAGAAGCCCACTATTGTATTATTGTGCCCTTACATTATTATTGTTATGTCGGCTCTGATTATGTTATGAGCCCTTAGACTCCTATATATAGAAGGAGGTCTTTTCATTTGTATCATCTAAGAATTGTTCATTTATGTAATGTAAAGGAGGTTGCCCCCTCAAAGAGGCTGAATTCTAAGGCGTTGATCTATCTTTTCTTGAGTTGGTTTCATAACAGGAACCCTTCACTATCAACACTTGCATTGCCTCAACCATTCCATTTCCAATGTACCATTTGCATGGGGACTCCTTTGTTACACTTTTTCACATAATACTCCTAGGGGGAGCTAAAATTATGGTATAAGTTCTAGGAATTTAATAGTTGAATAACTTTAAGAATAAATCGATCCCAATGATAGACTAACTTTTCATTGATTAAGATCCAACAACGCAATCAACATCTAGTCAACAAATGTCCTTACCATGTTCTCACACAAACAACTAGATAAGACTCAATAGGTTCAACAAAACAACATTATACTACTTGCATGAGAATGATAGCTCTAGGACGGAAAACAAGGAAGAAACTTGCAAAAGGAAAAAAATGAGGAATATATGGTGAGAAATGCAAGCAAATATGGGGAGTTAACTTTATAGAATATTGTTACCTTGTAGGTGTTGATGCAACTCCAAATCTTCTCCTAGGTTTTTTTTCAAATGGCTTTCATAGTCCAAAAAATTCTCCATATCTATTCTCAAATACTCAATGAAGATAATGACCATGTGGGAGAATAGCTGCCAAAAGAAAGAAATGGTGAGAACATGACCTTAAGGTTCACTCAAAAGATGGTTCTATTTAACATGAAAGGAGAAAGAAAAGGAATGCATAACCATACTAAATATATAGATGATAATGATGTGTAAATGAGGCTTATTTATAACTAGTTGAGGGAAACTTAAGTAATAAAGATAGTAATTGTTGAGACAAAAAGGTTTGATGCACGACGACACTTTTCCCTTCATGTATTTTCATCCTTCTTGAGCTTTTCTAGGGTAGTGTGGATTTTGACTCATTTTCCACATAGTTGTGTAGGGTTCCATCAAAGAAGTGTGGGTATATTTAATATATTATATATATACTATATATATATATTTTGAAAGGGATCATGTCTCGTTTGAATTTTATTTTATGCAATGTTATTTAGGCCATTCTTTTTTATGCATTCATAGTTTGTCCCATGGAGACAAATTTAGGTGTTAACAATTGTCCTTCAATATGAGGGTAGGAAGCTAATGTACGTATGCAATACATCATGTGTTTTCTTTAAAATGGACATGTAAGAGACAAAATAAAAAAAATCTCCTACCAGAGAAAGGAAGTTGTTTGTGATCACATCAAAGGTTGTGACATATAATGTCCTTCCTTTCATGAATTGGGCATATCCATGCTCTTGTATGAATCAATCAAGTATACTATATAAATAGGACCATGGCACAACAATATGGAGCTTGGCCAGAGTATGCAAATGCATTATTTGAAATCAATTGTATAATGTCAGCAAGGGCAAAAAAAACATAGACAATGTGGCCCAACTTTATGTGAGACTTAAACAAGTAATGTGATCAAACAATTGTTTGTAAGAAGCCATAAAAATCCCTAGCCTTAACTTAATTTGAAACTTAATGATGTGAAAATACACTAAAGTCAAGCACGGGGAAAGCCGTTTATTACGGATAAGTGAGGGAAATAATTTCCTTATGTGAGGTAGCACACAAATAATGAGGATGGGTACTAAGGTACTAATATGATCTTTTGTGGTGTGAATAAAGGAGTTGAAGTAAATGTTGGGTAAGTGATATTCTTTGCATTATTAGGTGTAGACACATAATTTTTTTTATGTGGACCTAAGGATGACTCAAGACAAAGATCTAGAAGCATACAATGGATGCTTGACCTATTGACCAAATGACATAAGCATGAAACCCATGCTTTATAAACAAATTTTCTTTTACATTTTCTTTCTTCTTTTGATCAATACATAAGAATTACATAATGACATGAGACAAATGACAATTATGAAGACTGAAACAAGTTACAATTTCCAACACTCCCTCTTAACTATGGAGGTATTCATAATTGTCCAATCGGTACAAGGACTGTACTCCATTTGAAAAGTTCTCATATGAAGAGTACCATAAACAACATGCACAATGCTAGAGATCTAAATTTCATTTAGGCTAACTGCCAAGGTATCAACCCATCTAGATACCATCTAGGCTACCTACCAAGGTACCATCCCAACAGGGATCCAAGTGTCATCTAGGCTACCTGCCAAGACACCAACCCTAACAAGGTTCTAGGTATCATATAGGCTACCTGCTAGGATACCAACTCAATAAGGATCTAGGTGTCATCTAGGCTACTTGCCAAAACACCAACTCAACAAGGATCCGAGTGTCATCTAGGCTACCTGCAACGACACCAGCAAGGATGATCTAAGTACCATATAGGTTACCTGCTAAGGTACCGACCCTAACAGGGATATGGATATCATCTAGGTCAATATACCAACCCTAACTGGGATCTAGGTATCGTCTAGACCAAGATATCCATCCTAATAGGGATCTATGTATCGTTTAGTCTAACTTCCAAGATACAGACCCTCAATACCGCCATACGGATTGTTCATCCTAAGGTACAACAACTCATCAAACCTCTTTTCAAGGTCATTATTTTCTTTGCATATTCCATATTCAAGTAACAATGAGGTACACATCCATTTTCAATCATCAATGTGGAATATTCAATATCATCATAACAACCTCCTCTTTCCAACATTCATATCAATAATGTTCCTACAAATCCCTCTTTCCATCATTCCCATCTTGAAGTCTTTCTTAAGCACGAGATTTACTTTTGCCTTTACATCTTTTTCATACAATCATATACTTGCAATATTTATCAACAAATACACACAAGCAAAATATACTTGTACAAGAGCATGATATTAATTTTGTTAGTTTAGTGTTTTCAAAGGATACTACTAGGGTTTTAGTTACAAACCCTAGATATTTCATGCCCTGACCCTAAATAGGGTTTTTAATTTCAGTGGAAACATCAGTCCTAGGGATTTTGATTTTTAAGCCCTAGGGTTTTAATTCAACTCTTGCCAGGGTTTGACCACATACCCTAGATTCTATCTATAAACCCTAAAAAATCAAGAGATAGGGTCTTATAAGAGGGACCAAATAATTAGGGTTTCAAATTTCACTTATTCTAGGGGTTGACAAGGATTTTCTAACCTTAGATACCAAATATATTCAACAACGTAAAACCCTATATTACTATCATGTAAAATATGTCATTTTCATACCCTAACATTTTCATAGTCTTTTGGATATAAGGAAATTGTAAAGATCCCAACATACTTCAAAAGCAATGATAATGCATTAATTGATCATACCTCTTTTGTTTTTACTTACTTTTGAATATAGGGGAGGTGCTTTGATTTTTCAAGTTTTAATACGAGGTTCCTTCTGAATCAAGGCTTCTTCTTCAAAATTCTTTCAAGATTCAAATCTCTCTTCTAGGCCCCCTATGAGTCTAGCTACAACTCATTGACTTCATATTTTATGAATAATCTTTGGAATATACCTGCAATCTTCTTCTGGGGAGACTGTACAAAAAGGGCTGTAATCAAGTGATAATAAAACTAGATATATTGAGGAAGTAAAAAACAATGTAATGAAAGAAAAGAAATGTAATACTTATATTTTGCAAACAACACTGGCTTCCACTAGATTTTGTATTGATCTAGATATCATTGAAGTATTCCTATATTCACTCATTTTATTCAGAGTGTCCATAGATCAAGCTTGATTACCAAGCTTTAATATTTTCCTTGGAGTTGTCATCATTATCTGCTTTGCTTAGCTATCCTTCTTGTTTTTCTCCCTTAATTATGTACATTATAATTAAGAACTACATACCTTAGTCCTTCATGATAACTGGAAGTTTGCCACTAAGCCTTCTTTAATACCTCAAAAGTTTTGTCACTTTTGACTGCTTCTTCTTCAATATGCCAATGCATGATGCTTCCATCACAATTTAATTTAAACAAAAATATGTCATACAAGAACATTCTTTCCATGAGAAAAGCTGTTTCTTCAAGCTTCAAGTAGTTCTAGGGATTTTTCTTATTTCACTTCTTTTTAGCAATAGGTCTGTAAAGTCCTTCATTCATTTTCTCAAAACATGTGATTGTAGGATCTTTGGAATTTTCACAATCCCTTCGTTTCATGCTTAGGATTTTATATTTTGATTAGGATATTTTATACGTTTCAACCTTCTTTCTCATCACAGTGAAGACATAACCTTTTTGTTGGCTTTAAACATTGCTTCCAAATTTTTTTGATTAGGTCTCTTTACATGGAGATTTCTTTTGCTGACATAATTTTGTTCTTCATTGAGTTTGTGCATAGGTCCCCAAAATGCAGAATATTTGACCTAATTCTTAGGCTTAGATTATATCATACGCCTCTTTCAGGCCTTCGCTCCAGCACATGGATATATTTCTTTTCACATCATACAATAGTCTTGACACAAAACTTCGATCTTTAGGCTAATGATGCCAGGTTTGGACTAGGTCTTCTTTAGTATCAGATTGTGGCCTTACCACAAAGACATTATTTCCAGTTCACACTTAAAATGATATTTCTGTAGCTTCCACTCAGAGTCTCGGTTAAGAGGTTATTGATTCCAATCTTAGATAAATTTTTGGTCCTTTTAGACTATGCACTTAATTTGATTCAGTTGTTACTCTTGTAGCTTCAATTTCAGAGATCTAGCTACCTACAATAAATTAGAAACCAGGGTTCAGATCCTTTTATAACTATCCACAAGTAATTCGGCCTTCTACAATGCGATTCCAAATCTCATGTACAAAACTACCTTCTAGACTTCCTTGGATCAGATCTGTGGTCTAGGAGGGTTGTCAAGCTTCTTCAAAATTCAAATATAGTGATCTTTCGAGTTGCCTTTGCTTTGACCTTAACTCTGATAACATGTTCGAAAATAGGTTAGGGAAACATATTTAATTTAACATTTTCCTTACATGGCATTTACTTGTGATATTATGTTTTCCTTCTTAATTATGATTATGTTTTCATCATCAAATAAATTCCAAAAATAAGAAGATCTTGTGAGCACAATATATAGGCTCCACGCTAGGGAACAACCCCTCCAAGGGGAAATGCCATCACAACTTCTCTTCTTATCAACTTCAAAGGAGAATTCCAAGACCCAACACAAGACCTCTAGCTCTCACAAGATACAAGTCAACTAACCAACCAAATGTGTCTTCTTCACTTCTGCAACTTCCACTTCTGTAACTTCAACCTTGTGGAAACCCTAGCAGAATCTAGGGACCTTGCATATTTCAGATTTCAGAAGACTTCAAAACATAAGATCTTTAATGAATTTAAAACTTATTCCTTTGAAGGCTCATCTAGCCTCCCAATGACCTTCACATGCCTCTCCAAACTGCAAACCATTTATTTCAAACACTGTGCAAATGTGTGTCCTAAGGAGGATGAAATATTTCTTTATATAACCTTCTAAGTGGATTTCAAGCCCACTCTATGTTGACTTCCATTGGCTGGCTGCCTTGTTCTTGGGAGCTTACCTAGACACTTAAATATCCAAAAATAGATTTTCTTTTCTTGATATAAATGCCCAAATGTGTCTTTTACATAATTACAATGACGATGACTCAAGACAAATACCTAGAAGCATACAATGGATGCTTGACCTATTGACCGAATGACAAGCATGAAACCCATGCTTTATAAACAATTTTTCTTTTTACATTTTCTTTCTTCTTTTTATCAATACATAAGAATTACATCATGACATGAGACAAATGACAACTATGAAGACTGAAATTAGTTACAATTTCCAACACTCCCTCTTAACGATGGAGGTATTCATAATTTTCCAACTGGTATAAGGACAATACTCCATCTGAAAAGTTCTCGTAAGAAGGGTATCACAAACAACATGTACAATGTTAGAGATCTATATATCATCTAGACTAACTGCCAAGGTATCTACCCATCTAGGTACCATCTAGGCTACCTACCAAGGTACCATCCCAACAGGGATCCAAATGTCATTTAAGCTACCTTCCAAGACGCCAGGTGTCTAGGCTACGTGCTAAAACACCAACCCTAACAGGGTTCTAGGTATGATCTAGTCTATAGGATACCAATTCAACAAGGATCAAGTGTCATCTAGGCTACTTGTCGAGACAACAACTCAACAAGGATCTAGGTGTCATCTATGCTACCTACCAAGACACCAACAAGAATCTAGGTACCATCTAGGCTACTTGTTAAGGTACAAACCCTAACAAAGATCTAGATATCATTCTAGGTTAGGATACCAACCCTAACTGGGATCTAGGTATCATCTAGACCAAGATGTCCACCCTAACAAGGATCTAGGTATTGTCTAGGTTAACTGCCATACGACCTATTCAATGTAAGGTTCACCAACTCATCAAACCTCTTTCTGAGGTAATTATTTCCTCTGCACGTTCCATCTTCAAGTAACAATGAGGTACAACTCCATCTTCAATCATCAATGTGGAATCTTCAATATCATCATAACAACTCCCTCTTTTCAACAGTTATATACACAATGTTCTTACAACTCCCTTTTTCCATCATACCCATCATGAAGTATTTCTTAAGCACGAGATTTACTTTTCTCTTTACATATTTTTCATACAATCACGTACCTGCAATTTTTTTTATCAATAAGTACAAACAAGAAAAATATACATGTACAAGAGCATGATGTTAATTTTGTCATTTTAGGGTTTCAAAGGATACTATTAGGGTTTTAATTAAAAACCCTAGATATTTCATGACTTGACCCTAAATAGGGTTTTTACTTTCAGCGAAAACATCGGTCCTAAGGATTTTGATTTTTAAGCCATAGGGTTTACTTAATTCAAGTCTTGCTAAGGTTCGACCATATACCCTAGATTCTATCTATAAACCCTAAAAAATCAAGAGATAAGGTTTTATAAGAGGGAAAATATAGTTAGAGTTTCATATTTTACTTATTCTAGGGGTTGACAAGGATTTTATAACCTTATATACCAAAAATCTTCAACAATGTAAAACCGTATATCACTATCATGTAAAATATGCCATCTTCATACGCTAACATTTTCATAGTCTTTTGGATATAAGGAAATTGTAAATATTCTAACATCATAAGCAATGATAATGCATTAATTGATCGTACCCCTTGTTTTTAATTACTTTTCAAGATAGGGGAGGTGCTTTGATTTTTCGAGTTTTAATACAAGGCTCCCTTTGAATCAAGGCTTCTTCTTCAAAATTATTTCAAGATTCAAATCTCTCTTCTAGGTTCCCTTTGAGTCTAGCTACAACCTCTTGACTTCATATTTGACAAATAGTCTTTGGAATATACCTGCAATCTTCTTCTAGGGAGATTATAAAACAAGGTTATAATCAAGTGATAATAAAACTAGACGTACTGAGGAAGTCAACAACAATGTAATGAAATAAAAGAAATGGAATACTTGTCTTTTGTGAACAACAATGAATTCCACTGGATTTTGTATTGATATTGATATCATTGAATTATTCTATATTTATTCATTTTATTCAGAGTGTCCATGGATCAAGCTTGATTACCAAGCTTTAGTATTTTCCTTGGAGTTGTCATCATCTATGAACTTGTTAAAATAATGCTCATCATTATTTGCTGTGCTTAGCCATCCTTCTCGTTTTTCTCCCTTCATTATGTACCATATAGTTAAGGACTACATACCTTAGTCCTTCATGATCACTAGAAGTTTTCCACTAAGCCTTCTTTAATATCTCAAAAGTTTTGTCACTTTTGACTGCTTCTTCTTCGAGATGCCAATACTTGATGCTTGCATCACGATTTTCTTTAAACAAAAAAATGTCATAAAAGAACATTCTTTCCATAAGACAAGATGTTTCTTCAAGCTTCAAGCCGTTCTAGGGATTTTTCTTATTTCGTTTCTCTTTAGCAATAGGCCTCTGTAAAGTCCTTCATTCATTTTCTCAAAACATGTGATTGCAAGATCTTTGGCCTCTTCACAATCCCTTGGTTTCATGCTCAGGATTTTAAATTTTGTTCAGGATACTTTATAGGTTTCGACCTTCTTTCTCATCACAGTGAAGACATAACCTTTTTGCTAAGCTTTAAACATTGCTTCCAGAATTCTTTTATTAGGTATTTTTACATGGAGATTTCTTTCGCTGACAGAATTTTGTTCTTCATCGAGTATGTGCACAGGTCCCTAGAATGCAGAACATTCAACCTAATTCTTATGCCTAGATTATATCATACGCCTCTTTCAGGCTTTCGCTCCATCACATGGATTTATTTCTTTTCACACCACACAATAGTCTTGACACAGAACTTCAGTCCTTTTGGATAATGATGCCAAGTTCGGACTAGGTCTTCTTTAGCATAAGATTGTGGCCATACCACAGAGACAATATTTCCAATCCACACTTAAAATTATATTGCTGTAGCTTCCAATCAGAGTCTCGGTTAAGAGGCTATTGATGCCAATATCAAAGATTTTTTCGATCCTTTTAGAATGTGCACTTAATTTGATTCAGACGTTACTCTTGTAGCTTCAATTCAGAGATCTGGCTACCTGCTATATATTTGAAAACAAGGTTCAGATCCTTTTATAGCTATCCACAGGTCCCTCGACCTTCTATAGTTCAACTTCAAAACTCAGATACAAAACTACCTTATAGACTTCCTTAGATCATATCTGTGGTCTAGGAGGGTTGTCAAGCTTCTTCAAAATTCATATGTAGTGATCTTCCCAGCTGCCTTTTCTTTGACCTTAGCTGTGATACCATGTTGGAAAAATGATTATGGAAATATCGTTAATTTAATGTTTTTCTTACATGACATTTACTTGTGATATTATGTTTTCATCATCAAATACATGCAAAAAAAATAAAGATCATGTAAACAAAAGATATAGGCTCCACGCTAGGGCAAAACCCCTCCAAGGGGAAAGCCCATCAGAACTTCTTTTCTTTTCAAATTCAAAGGAGACTTTCAAAACCCAACAAAATACCTCTAGCTCTCACCAAGATACAAGTCAACCAACGAGCCAAATGTGTCTTCTTCATTGCTGTAATTCCCACTTCTGTAACTTCGACCTTGTGGAAACCCTACCAAAATCTAGGGATCTCACATATTTTAGATTTTAGAAGACTTCAAAACATCAGATCTTTAATGACTTATTCCTTTCAAGGCTCGTTTATCCTCCTAATGACCTTCACATTCCTCTCCAAACCGCATACCATTTATTTCAAGTAGTGCGCAAATATGTGTCTTTAAGGATGACAAAATCTTTCTTTATATAGTCTTCTACCTCGCTTTTCAAGGCCACTCTAGGCCGACTTCCATTGGCAGGCCGACTTCCCCTGGTAGGCTAACTTGTTCTTGGGAGCTCACCTAAACACTTCAATATCCAAAAATGATTTTTCTTTCCTTGATATAAGTGCCCAAATGGGTCTTTTACATAATTACAATGACCATGACTCAAGATAAAGATCTAGAAGCATATAATGGATGCTTGACCTATTGACCAAATGACATAAGCATGAAACCCATGCTTTATAAACATTTTTTCTTTTACATTTTCTTTCTTCTTTTGATTAATATATAAGAATTACATCATGACATGAGACAAATGACAATTATGAAGACCGAAACTAGTTACAGTTTCCAACATAATGGGGGTAGGCCCACCCATGGTCTTGTGCATGGTTTTGGGCGTGATGGTTTTTCCGATGATATTTTGTAGATCTGGTTAAGGGAACTAAGGTTATGTTCTAATCCGGCGTTAATGGATTGGGGTTTATGAATGATTCTATTTGTATATAATGTATTGTAACATTGAAAGGAAAATAATGAAAAATCAATCTAGTTTTCTCAATTTTGGGTTCCAAGAGAAAAATATCTATGTATATTTTATGTTCTCACCATTATATATTTTCTATTTTTTTAAGAATTTGTTTGCAGGTAATGTATGTACAACATCAAAACGTTCATTTGGTATTAGAGCAGTTTTGGCTTCAATGGGATGCCTTTGTGATTGGGGGTTTTTCTCATGCCTGTGGTAGACCTTGTTATAGTGGAGGATTTGCGAGATCGATTCTTGTGGTGCAAGGAAATGGAAAGCAATGGAAAGATAGAGATTGAGAAATTTATCGGAAAGAGTTTTGTGCTGTGGAAGCTCAAGGTGGAGGATCTATAATTGGATAAAGATTAGTGGATAGCGGTGGATCTAGGTACTAAACCAATAATAATGTTTACAAAAGACTGGACCAAGCTGGATGGGAAGGAAAATAGCACAATATGACTGTGTGTCTTAGATTCAGTATTACTGAATGCTTTAGAATAAGCTACAACAAAGGTTTTGTTGTGTGTGGAGCATGATTATTCAGAGGTCTTTGTTTCAGTTGGATCTATACCCCAGGAAGTTTTGTACACCCCTCCATGCGGGGCGGGGGGAGGGGCGGGGGGGCCGATCCCCCCCGGCTGGGGGGTCCAGGGGCCAGCGGTCCCCCGGCGGGGGCTCGGGGGCAACGCCCTTGTAGCTAAAAATAGATGTAAATTTGCCTTTTAAAAGTATAGTAATTTCTAGTCAATCTGGGCCGTTCATTAGGCGGATGATCTGACGGTAGAACTTATGTTTAGTTTAGGGTTTTTTGCCCTAGAGGCAACCCCTCTCTTTGTATGAGGGCATTGTATTTGAGGCTGTGATAGATGTGT
>APFE031529281.1:56849-66887 GCA_000404065.3 Pinus taeda | reverse complement strand
TTTTTTATATACCCTTCTTCTTTATTCTTTATTAATTTTTTTTTTAAATAATGGCCAAAGACCTAAAAAATGGAGAATTTCCAAATGTGTGGTAAAACGCTTCAATTATGACAACAATAAGGTTGATGATAAGTTGATAACCAAAGGCCTGGTGATCAGCCAAACATGGCTCTGATATCAAATGAAGCAAACAAAGTTCCTTCTATAAATTAATTACTCCAAAAGACTTGGAATATCAATATATCCATTAACGATATAAATATTATATTAAATATAAGAATAAGAATAAGAATGATAATGATTTACAATGAGAACAAGAAGCTTGCTTATATATCATGAAAGTGTCTCTTCATGAAGAGTCATGTCCTATTAGACATGCCTCTTCAACCTAATTATTAGGTTAACTTAGCTATTATTTATGATTATTATATTTTACATTATATTTATATTATTTATATATTTTATTCGTTACAGTGATCTCCAATTTTAAATGTTTTCCTCCTAATGTGCCTGTCATGCCAAGAGTTTTGCCTTCTCTACTCTACTGACTGGTGAAACACGGCTAAGAACCTCCATTCATCAATTTCCATTAGTTGATTTAGTCTTTCTCTCAATGCTACATTGTTTGTCATTCTCGTTGCCTGAGAAATGAACATGCTCAATATTATGAACACTATTGGCACCACTGCTTCTTTCCTATATACTAGCTGAAACGGTGGTTGTTTATGAAGTTTTTTCACCGTTGTTCTGTATGCCCATAGAGTTGTTGGTACTCTCTCATCCCAGTCATACGTATCAGCTTATATAATCTTCGTGAGACCCTTTTCTAGTATTTTGTTAAATGCCTTGACAATCCCATTAGCTTGTGGATGGTATGGACTACTTTTATGATGTTGAATCATAAAATTTTTGAGAAGAGACACAACGGTTTCATTTATAAAATGTGTTCCTCGATCACTTATCAAGTTTTTTAGGCATCCAAAGCTTGAAATTATATTCTCGAAAATGAACCTTGCGGTATTTTGGGTTGTACAACCCTTAATAGGTGCTGCTTCTAACCATATTGTGAGATATTCAGTGGCGATTATTATGTATGTTGCGCGTGAATGTCTTGATGGTGGTGTTATGAGTCCAATGAAATCTATTGCCCACTTTTCGAAGATTTGAAATGTATGAACGAGATTTAAAGGCAGCTCATCTCGTCGGGAAGTCTTCCTAACCCTTTGATAGACATCACCATAATCATGTATGCAGTGTCTTTGTTGCGGTGGCTTTTCCTCCTACGTGGCCTCATGATGAGCCTCGGTATTACAACAAGAATGCTGCAACTTCCAAGGCTACCGACTTTAGTTATCAACTCGGAGTTTGTACAAACTTAAGAGGTGTCGACACTATATGTTCTGCTTACAATGTGTCCTTCCTTTGCGGTCATGATGTAATGGAGTGCATGTACTGAAGTCAAATCCTAAACTAATTGAAAAAAATGAAATGTTCGAAATGGAACCTTAACCTATTGTAAGAAAGAAAGTACAAGGAAAGAGGGGGAAATTCAATGCTAAATCATACCATTTCCTAATTAACTTCCAAGAAAATATTCTTTACCATAATGCTAAATGATCATAAAGAAAATGATACTATCTAAGCATGGAAGTAAGAAGCATTGAACATCACTAATGTGCAAGTAAAGGGACTGAAATAAATCTATTTTTGTCTTTTTGTCTTCTCATGCAAAATCAAGTGTGCAAACTAATTTCTTTTGGTGATGTGGTAGGTGAATTAATGATTTTGGAGGTTGGTTGGAAGGGTTAGGAGATGGTTGGATGGTGTGGAAGACCCTTGGGAGACTTTTGGTGACTTCCTAGAGGTTTTCCATCAATTTGGCCTCAAAACAAGACATTTCAGGAAAACCTACAAGATGTACTAGAAACCTACAAGATGATCATGTATGAATTACAGTGAACCTACAGGATACAACTAAGAGAAAAATGTGAGGTATTGGAGGTGATGGAAGGATTAGGGAAGGTGGTATATGGGTGGAATGGAGTGAGAAAATTCCTAGGATCATTCAAAACTAAAAACCAAAGTTGGGAGATGGATGGATTTTCTCAAAAAGCTTGGAGAAGTTTCCTTGTGAAATGATGAAATTGGTGAGGGTTTAATGACCAAGAAAATCAAATCCGAATTGGATGGGAATTTTTTTTTAATTAACTACAATTTCTTAGGTCCCTATTCTAAGTGGAATCACTAAACAATACCTCTGTTAACAAATGTAAACAAAATAAAAAGCACTACTAGTCGAAAATCTAGAAATTCAAGAATTAGTGAGCTAGTAAATCTAAAAAATGCCTAACCAAATCAAGTGAAAATGTAATGGGGTGATTTTCATTATGAACTGGAATTTTTTTTTAATCTAATTCAAGTGGAATCAATTTTATTTAAGCTCGTTAGCATGCTCTAAAAAGGAGGTCCAACAATCTAGATTTGGGAATAAGAAGACTAATCCAAGAAAATAAATGATTCCTATGAACTTCGAAAGCTTTTTCAAGCATGAAATAATGCTTGTGATCCTGCAAAAGAACTTACATCAACCATTTAACTTAGAGGCATGAGACTTAGTTTATGTCTACTTTAGAGGCCCATCATACCCCCCTACTGAAAGTGTTGCTTATCCTCTGAGCAACTTAGTGACCTCATTGTGCCTCATCCATGGCCCTGGTGACCTCTCTCTTGTGCATTAAGAATCTTGGCTATAAGCTCTACAAGGACAAGCCCAAAAACATATTTGTCCAAAGAAAAATCATTGTTTCTTGAGACCATTATCTTGCTTTCTTGCCCTTATTCAGTATGAGTTCTTGAATATTTTTTTAGTTTGGCAAGGTCTTTCACACCCTTATCAACCATTTGCTACCTTTTTCCTCCATTTAGACACCTCCTGTAGAAAACACATTCCCTTTGTAAACTGAAGTAAAGGAGTGGAAAAAATGACAGAAATGGTGGAGGAATGAATGGTAATGAGTCGTAACATAAAAATGTGAGTGACAGTGGTCTCTTTTTTATCCTCCTTTGCTCTTTAACCGTCCTTCTTGCTGACCTACAAATGGAAATTTCATGAAAATGGATAGGATGCTCCTTTTCTTTCTTTCTTTCTTTCTTTCTTTTTTTTCTTCTTCTTTTTTTTTTCTTTTCTTTTCTTTGATGGATGAATGATGAATAGATAGTGAATATGAAGTGGATGGATGGCTTGGAGTGCTATGGTGACCTTGGCCTTTGCAAAAATTTCTTCTTTTAATTGTTCTCCTCATTCCTTGAAATCATCACCCTTCATAATTTGAATTTTCAACATTGCATGAGTGAAGCAGTGAGTTGCAATTGAAGGCTATTGAAACTAATGACCAATCCTTAGCTTATAAAACCTCATCTCTCATGTGTTGAAAACAAATTTCTAACTATAATATGCTCAAGAGAAGAGGTCAAGAATTTTTCATACCTGTACCTACCTGATGGTTGTTGGAGAGACATGCATGTTGTCGCTGATTTGATGTTGATGTGCAGGTGTTGGATGGTGATGCTGATGATCCTGATGCTATTGCTAAGCTCTTGAGGAGCTTCTTTGACCTCTGGATCTCCTTTAAAACTGCTCACTGCCAATCCTATATGTGTTGTTCTATATCCTCTAGGTTTACAGGACAACAATCTGTTTTGTCCATATCTCCCAAAAAATAGACTGGATTGAGTTGAAACCTTTTGAGCATGTTTACATCATCATTATGCACCTCCCCACAGAAAAAAATTGGTCAATGGATGCACGGATCTCGAGAAAAAGTAAAATTGGTTGAAGGTGATGGAGGCCAATTTCTTGGAAACCGTACACTAGAATTTGCTGAAATTTCTTGGACATGTTACCATCATCCATAAGAATCTTCCTATGAAACAACTTTTTAAATGGATGCACGTACATTGAGAAAATGAAAAAATGGTTGAAGGTGATGGAGGCCAATTTCTTGGAAACCATGCATTAGAATTTTCTGAAATTGCTTGAGCATGTTTCCATCATCCATATGCATCTCCTGCTGAAACAACTTGCCAAATGGGTGCATGGTTTTCAAGTTATGGCAAAAACAAATTTCTACTCTATGCATTTTTGTATCCTGTAGTAAAACAGAGTATCCTGTAGTTTTTTAGGACAACAAGGAAAATAAGTGGTAGAAGCTTGAGAATGATGGGTGGATGGTGAAAATAGATGAGGGTGATCGATTGGCATGGCCTTGGACTTATTGGAGCATTTGAGCAAAGTAGGAGAAAGTCAAAATTTGACTTCTTTTTACTAGGCTTGACCAATTTTTCTTTTGGTACCAACTTTTTCTTTTTGCTTGTAGATGTTGGAGAGTACATGCATGCATGGAGCAAGGATTATTTTTTTTTCTTTTCTTCTAGGCCTACTAGTAGCCTCAATGAGGTTTTCAGCTAGTAGATCTGCCTAGGCGCATCAAAGAAGGTTTTCACCTAGGATATTTTTCGTTTTTCTCTTTTTTCCAACCCATTGACTGTCTCATGGAGGTTTCAATCAATGAGCCAATTTGAGGCGCCTCCAAGGGGGTTTTCACCTTAGATTTTTTTAATTTTGTTTCTCTTATTTTTCATTTTTTTTTCTATTCTACCCTACCCTACTTGAAAAACAAAATCACATTCAAGTATAAGAATACTTCCAATGGAGCCATGTGCACATCAAGATGATAGAGAAAATGATGTGGAGGCTTGAAATGTATGCTTTGACATGTACCTGGATTTGAGAGATCAAATGATTTGACTTTGATGATATGAAGCACATTTGAAGAAGAGGGTATTGTTGCAACTTAATAATTGTCTCGAACCATATTTCAATATAGTTGTGATTCTTATGGTCCACTTGTTGATTTGGATCATCTTGGATGTCTTCTTCTTCCATGACCTTCAAATCTTCCTCTATTTTTTTATTGTTCTCTTGCCCACATGGAGGATTTGATGGTAACCATGAGGGAGCTTTCTTGATCTTTGATTTTGTTGTATGCTCTTCATCAAATGTATCCCAAGATCCTTTGGTATTCTCATTTGAATCTTCTTCTTTGGATGCGGTCCTTCAATAATATCAAGATTATCTATTTTTCGCAATACTCTTCCTGAGCTATGGTGAATACCATTGATCTCAAGAGGAGATGTTTGGAAGTGTTGTACCTCGTCATTGTAAGTGGGTTGAGCTACTTCAATGTGTGGATTTGGAAATGGTGGTACAGGTAGTTGAGTGGGAGTAGATATTTGAGATGGATGTGGTTGGGGTTGTGGTTGTGGTGGTGATAAACGGTAGGGATAACATGGAGTTTGGTATGGAGGATATTGAGGAAAATATTGAGGGTATTATGGATGGCTCCCATAAGTTCCTTGCCAACCTTGTTGCCAATATTGGTTTTGGGGTTGAGATGGCCAATGTTGCCAAGGAAAAGGTGTGCTCCAATTACTTTGAGGTGGATATGCATAACCTTGAAATTGTGAATTAGGCTCTTCCATCGTATCTAGCTGAATAGGCTGCCATGGTTCTCTTGGAGCTACATAACATAGCTCCATTGGCAATTGACTTGCTCCATTGTCCTCTTGGTAAACTTCCTTCAACCTTGGTAATGATGGACAATGTTTAACATCATGTGATTCTGAAAAACAAATATCAACTTTTTGTTTTCCTTGATCTTGCATTCTTAACGTTTCTACTTGTTTTGTTAGATTGTTAAGAATTTATGTTTTAAAATGATTCAACAAATTTCCAAGTTTAGCTTGACTTACCGATCTTGATGCGGATTTACCCACTCCTGCTTTTCCTCTTGATATGTGTTTTCATGTTTCACAAATTTCCTCAAATGATAATTTTTATACATCACCTCTACTCATGAGATTAAGGAGATCAATCCATTCATCCCTGATTGTTCTAAGTAAGAGTGTTTTTAGTGTGTTGGATCCTAAAGGATGTAGTTTTCCCCTCTTAAAATTATACATGAACCTCTCTGTTAGAACATCTAGACTCTCATCTTCTCTTTGATTCATTCTAAATATTTATTCTTTAAGATCATGATCTTTATATTTTTCTAGGAATATCTTTTTCATATCATTCCATGATCTTATTGAATTAGTCCCTAAACTCATAAACCATTTAAGAGCTCTATCCGTCAATGTTGACGGAAACGATCTCAATTTTTTAGTTTTTAATAAGTAACCATAAGATCTACAAACAATTTCAAATTCAAATAGAAAGGTTTCTGGATCCTCTGACCTTAGACCATGAAATTTTGGAAGAAAATATGGAGGGATGTTCTTCATGTGCACACTTCCATCAGTATCTTGAATGGGAAATCTGATAGGATATTCATCATTGTCATCATCGCCATCAATTTCTTCTACATTCTTCACCATCTTCTTCTACAAAAGTGAATGGTGATATGGCTCTTACTGCACCATGTGATCAAATGGGGGAGTGTGTTGGTGTTGGAGAATTTTTCTTTTGTTTTTATTATTGAATGAAAACTATAATGCAATGAAATTTTATACTTTTGAAATTAAATATGCCTAATGATTTTTTTTTTTTTTTTTTTTAAATAAAAATAAATGAATCAACTAGGGAATAAAATAATGCATACTTTCACACCTCCCTAGAAACGACGCCAAAAAGTGATGAGCCTCGGTATTGCAACAAGAATGTTGCAACTCCCAAGGCTACCAACTTTAATTATCAACCTGGCGTTCATACAAACTTAAGAGGTGTTGGCACTATATGTGTGGCATACAATGTGTCCTTCCTTTGTGGTCATGATGTAATGGAGTGAATGTATTGAAGTCAAATCCTTAACTAATTTTAGGAAATGAAATGTTCTAAATGGAACCTTAACCTATTGCAAGAAATAAAGTACAAGGAAAGAGACAAAAATTCAATGCTAAATCACACCATTTCCTAATTAACTGCTAAGAAACTATGCTTTTGCAATAATGCTAAATGATCATGAACCAAATGCTACTATTTAAGCATGGAAGTAAGAAGCATCGAACCTAACTAGTTTGCAAGTACAGGGACTAAAAAATATATGTTTTTGTCTTTTTGTTTTTTCATGCAAAATCAAGTGTGCAAACTATTTTCTTTTGGTGAGGCGACAGATGAATTAAGAATGTTGGAGTTTGGATGGTGTGGGAGACCCTTGTGAGGATTTTGGTGACTTCCTAGAGGTTTTCCATCAATTTGGCCTCAAAACAGGCCATTTCAAGAAAACCTATAGGATGTACTAGAAACCTACAGGATGATCCTGTAGGAATTACAGTGAACCTACAGGATACAACTGAGAGAAAAATGTGAGGTGTTGGAGGTGAGGGAAGGCTTATTGAAGGTGGTATATGGCTGGAATGGAGTGAGAAAATGCCTAGGATCACTTAGAACTCAAAAAACAAAGTTGGGAGATGGATGGATTTGTTCAAAAATCTTGGAGAAGTTTCCTTGTGAAATGATGAAATTGGTGAGGGTTTAATGACCAAGAAAATCAAATCCAAATTGGATGGGAATTTTTTTATGATTAACTAGGATGTCTTAGGTCCCTATTATAAGTGGAATCACTCAATAATACCTCTGTTAACTAATTCAAAATAAATAAAAAACATTACTAGTTGAAAATCTATAAATTCGAGAACTAGTGAGCTAGTAAATCTAAAAAATGCCTAACCAAATCAAGTGAAAATGAAATGGGGTATTTTTTTTTATGATCTAGAATGTTTTTTTGATCTAATTCAAGTCGAATAAATTTGATTGAAGCTCGTTAGCATGCTCTAAAAATTAGTAGAATGTTACTATTCTTTACTAAAAACGAGGTCCAACAATCTAGATATTGGAATAAGAAGACTAATCCAAGAAAATCAATGATTCCTATGAAATACCAAAGCTTTTCGAAGGATTAAATAATGCTTGTGATCCTCCAAAAGAACTTACATCAACCATTTAACTCAATCCTACAACAAGAAATCATTAATACTAAATGCAGAATTAGGAAGAGATAAAAACTAGAGATGAATGTGAATAAGAAATGAAAAGAAGGAAGTAAAATGATACAAAAGGGCTCTAAGATTCCTAGGATGGCCAAGCCCAAGGAAACTCAGAGACCTATGGAGGAGAACAATATCTAAAAGCTGAACATGACACCAATCTTCATTATTTTCTTCAATAGAATTACATCCCTGCAAGAAAATACAATGGAGTTGCAAAAATACAAGCTCTCTCTCCACAATAACACTAATGAAAATCTCCCTCTAGATGAAAATTTTACTTGGTACTTATAAAAAATGAATAGGAATCATTCCCCATGAATGGAGGAAGCTTTCCCCACCAAAATCCCTTGATTAGTGGATATAGTCCCAAATACTAGGAATTTGCATTAAAGGGCAAGGCACACATTCCTAGATTTTTCTCAATCATTCCCTGGAGGAAAATTCAACTTGGTTCTTATACAAAATGATTAAGAATCATTCCCCATGAATGGTGGAATATTTACCCACCAAAATCCCTTGATTAGTGGATATGCTCCCTTGATTGGGGGATTTTCTCCCTTGATTAGTGGAACACATTCCTAGATTTTCTCAACCATTGGAGTTCCACAATTTGTGCCATAATTCCATAATATCTTGTTGACTTATTATTTATTATTGATCCTCTAGTAGTAGGGAAAAAGTTCCTAAATTATACCCTCCTCCAACTCTTCATAATGTGCCCAATATTCTTGTACTATTCCACAAAAATAAATAATATTAGGCACAAATATTCAATTATTCGTAAACTTTCTTAATGAATATATTAAAGTTAAAAATAAATTATCTAATGCAAAAAGAGAGGTTTAATGTGCTCAAGGATGGTCATAGGCCTTAATTTATGTTTTAAATTAGAGGCATGGGCCTTAATTTATGTCTAATTTAGAGGCCCATCACCTCCCGTGACCCTAGTGTGACATTCCCATAGCACATCTTCTTTTTTGTGCTGGAGTACGTAGTGTCTTAGGACTTGGTCCACGCCCATATTATAGAGTTTTCCTATGATTAGTTGGTAGTCTATTGCCCTTACTATTAAGTGCCACTTCTATGTCACTGTATACCCCTCTGGATAGTGCCCTATTGTCAATAGTGCAAGAATCTCTTCTAAGTAGTCTGGGACTACTTCTATCCTAAATAAATCAGCTTTGGGTAGCTGATAATCTAATGCTCCTTTGTTCTCTCTAGTCTCGAGTCGTGACAAATGATCTGGCCCCATATTCAATCTTCCGGGTTTGATGACCACCTCAAAAGTGAATTCTTGGAAGAGTAATAACCATCGGCATATCTTGCCTTCGAACATTGTGTTATGCTCTTAACATGCAAATGATACCCAAATACAGAATATGCAAGAAAAGAGACCCAGAACATAGAATATGCGAGAAAAGATACCTAGAACACAGAATAGCAATGATTTTATTATTCAGAGATTAATGTTCACTTGCCTCTTCGAGGGGGCAACCTCCAATAGAGCAGAGCTAGATTACAAAATAAGACACGATACTCCTCGCAAGGAGTTTCTATCCTTTATATATGACTCATACATGCAATACCACGGGCCAATACCGCAGTATTACTAATACCATCTATCTAATACTACGGCCCATTTGCAACTAACTGTGGTTCCGTTATTAATTGCGGATTAACCACTTACAATTATTAATATGGGCTTTATTGACTCTTGACTATGACGTGGTCCCATTACATAGACAAGGGGGTTAGGGTGGGACCCTAACATGCCCACCCCCTTAAGACTAGCCTTGTCCTCAAGGCTGAAGCTGCGAAAACTGCTGCAGAATAGTGGCTGGCTCCCAAGTTGCATCTTCTGGAGAGGTGTCTTTCCATTTGACTAGGACTTCCTTAATCAGGCGGCCGCGCAGTTGCTTGACTCGTGTGTCGAGGACCTGTTCCGGTTGAAGCCAAATGGATCCTTCTTCGTCCAATTCCGGTAGACTGGTC
>APFE031529281.1:306-54253 GCA_000404065.3 Pinus taeda | reverse complement strand
TATTTTTCATCACAGTAATAACATAGGCCTTGCTTTCTCCTTTCTGCCATTTCCGCCGGTGACACCTTTTGGACCTTAAGTGTTTGAGTCGTGTTGTGAGCCTGTGGAGGGCGACCTTTAGCGGAGAAATTTGAGCGACTGTATTGGGCTGCTAATGCACGTTCCACGTTACGAGCTACCTTGCAAGCCTCCGTCCATGTGGGAGGGTGGTGAAGTAGAACTTGAGCTTTGATGGCTTCTTTAAGACCGCTGATAAAACATTCCATGTAGAACTCATCTGTGAGACCCTTAGTGCGGAAAGATAAGCCTTCAAAAGCGGTAATATATTCATCCACTATACCAGTCTGTCGAAGCTTAGTGAGACGACCCAAAAAAGAGTCTTCTTGTTCAAAGCGATCTCGAAGACCTTTGGTAAATTGGGTCCAAGTCCTAAAAGATCCATTGCAACGCTGATGCCATTCCCACCATTGCCACCGTCCATTGTCGAAGTACATGCTCCCCAACATAAGCTTAGTCCCATCATCTAGGATATGATTCAATTTGAAATACTGCTCCATTTGTGCTAGCCATGCAGATGTGTGAGAACCGTCAAATTTATGCATATCCAACTTGGGAGGTCGCTGACTGGGTGGTGGATGGGTGTGTCAGATGTGAGGAGGGTGGCTAGATTCACCGTCATTGCATTCATGGCCATTATACACCTCCTCGTGGGCTGGCTCCTTGCCCTTTGACATAAATTCCTGTATCTGGAGACCTAGTCCGCGAAGCTGAGTTTGGATGTCCTTCACATTTTCTTCAAGTTTGTCCATCCTTTCGTTGGCCATCTCTTGAGCTCTAGTTGCTACCATACACCAACCTGATGAAAAATTGGGACCGCCAAAATTTTTTCACAATTAATTGAATGGTACCACCATGCTCAGCTCGTCGTCCTGATTCTAATGGGCTAGATCACCAATAAGCGCCCCAGAAGATCTCAGACTTTTTTTTTTTGTTTTAAACTCCTAACGGAGTTTTACTCCTTCCTGATCAATACTGCAGTCGCCAAATCCTCAAAATGTCAATGCAGCCAAAAGTCCTATGACAATTATACCCTAGTATAGGAACCCTTCACAACGACTCTGGTCTGGTGGATCTGAATGGCGGATCGGATCGCGCTAGACGGCTGAACTGACTACTTCTGCAGATCTAATGAATCTAATAGATCAGAATGGCTGATTGGGACCAATGTCTGCTGCTGTTGCACTCCTTTGCTCAAGCGGGTCTGGAAGAGATGATGACTGAAAAGGGAACTAGGGTCTTGAGGAGTGTCAGGTGCTACAGATTGCAATATACATAAGGGTCTGGCAGTAGTACTCGACCCAATGTTTCAGCGCTCTAACTAAGGAGGGTCGATCGTACCCTTAGCCGTACCACCCGACTACCCTATTGTATGAGCGAGTAATCTCTCCGAGTGCTGTTCTCGGTGTACTGTAGCTGCAAGACGGTCGATGGTTTATCTATGGCGAGGTTTTCAGGGATCCTATGGGGCTTCCGATATACCCAGAGGGTACGTGGAAGATAGTCTGTGCGCGCTTTTGTCTAATGCGCTACTACTCGAAGGGGTACCCACAGGGGTTACAAGGGAGTCCAACAGACGTGTATTTCCTGCGTGCATGCCTCCCCAAATCCGTAGATTTATGTGCTCAACGACAGATCCCGTGGTTTAAAGATGTCGTAACACGTCTCGAGCCAAAAAAAATTGCTACGAAATGGAGATCCCACCGGCCCTGGAAAGTGCTCTGATACCACTTGTTATGCTCTTAACCTGCAAATGATACCCAAATACAGAATATGCGAGAAAAGAGACCCAGAACACAGAATATGCGAGAAAAGATACCCAGGACACTGAATAGCAATGATTTTATTATTCAGAGAGTAATGTTCACTTGCCTCTTCGAGGGGGCAACCTCCAATAGAGCAGAGCTCAATTACATAATAAGACACGATACTCCTCATAGGGAGTTCCTATCCTTTATATATGACTCATACATGCAATACCACAGGCCAATACCGCAGTATTACTAATACCATCTATCTAATACTACGGCCCATTTGCAACTAATTGTGGTTCCGTTATTAATTGCGGATTAACCACTTACAATTATTAATATGGGCTTTATTGACTCTTGACTATGACGTGGTACCATTACATAGATAAGGGGGTTAGGGTGGGACCCTAACGCACTGGTTTGTTCACTAATTACTTCAGTGCTAAATGATCCGTGAAAAAATTGAATGGAAACCCCAACAAGTAAAGCCTGAATTTTTGCAGAGAGTAGACCATGGCCAATGCCTCCCTCTCTGTTGTCGTATAATTCCTTTCTACAGTTGACAACTTCCTGCTAGCATGGTACATCGGTTGATCCATATTTCTTTCCCCTGGTTGTGCTAAGACTACTCCTAGTGCAATCCCTAATGCATCAATGTGTACGTGAAACATCTTACTCCAATCTGGATAGACAAGGATCGGGGCACTTACTAGTTTCTCTTTCAATTTATCCATTGTTGCTTGACAGTCCTCCGTCTAGTTAAATACTTTTGTCCTCTTCAGTAGCTTCTCCATCGGGGCCATTATTGATGCATAGTTCCTCATGAAGCACCAATAATACCATGTATGTCCCAGAGTGGAGCTTGGTTACTTTACATTATGTGGCGGTTCGATGTTGATAATTACAACAATCTTTGTTGGATCTACACAAACTTCATCCTTGCAGACAATGTGGCCTAGCAATGTTCCAAAGGGAACCGAAAAAATGCACTTCTTCATGTTTATGAAATTTTCAACTGTCAGCACCTTTCAAACATGATCCTTAGTAGGTGTTGGGTGTGGTTTTTTACCTATTTTCTGCACCTTCTTTCCCCAGTTTTGATTCTTTTAATTTCCAGGCCTATGAACTTTACATGATTAATTCCCTCGTTTTCTTACTTTTATAATCTATTCTACGGTCATGTTATTTTGTTGTATTTTACTGAACAATACAATGTTTTATTCTTTTTTTGTGGCTAACTGGGGCAGCATTGAAGAAGTCTTTTGGAAATCTCTTCTCCTTTTCAGGTGTTTCTTGCGAGAACAAGGTTATGGAGTAGGCAGGCAATGTTGATTAACTACAAATAAAGGTATAACAGTTTGCTGTTACACCCTGTATGCTGTTACAGGTTGCTGATATAAATTGGATGTTGTTACACTATGCACTGATACAAAGGTCCATTTTTACACCAAGGGTGTTGTCGCCAGTGATTGTCATAACATACTGAACCACTATTCACTTACAGGATGTTGTTGCACTGGAGCTGGAAAATGTGTGTAATATTCCACATAACAGTTGTCGCTAGTAGGAATTGTTTATTTTGGAAGAAACAGACCCAAGCGGTTGCAATCCTAACTAATGTATATTTGTAGTTAGAAATAGGTTGTAACTATTTTTATTTTTGATCAGCATGAGAATTGTGAGATTCTCATGACTGATCTGTTTCTAATTTTTGGTATGTAATAACTATAAAGGAACTCGATTTTCCATGTACAAGAACACGACATATAGAAAAGTACTGTTACTCTGCTTCTGTAACTATGAATTATTTTTTTTAATATTAATCAACATGATGATGTTGTTATGACTCTTTAGCTGATTCGTTAATTACTTTTGTGTTATTCCTGTGATCTTTTGAGGAGGAAGGGCGCTCCTCTTTAGCAGGGACTATAGTGATAGAGGTAGTGTACATTAGTTTTGCTAGTTGATTTATGGTTTGGTGTTGTTGTTGTACAAATTGTGAATTACATTCGTTGTTGTTCTAACTTATATTATGTTGTTACATTGACTTAATCAACAGAATGGTAGTAACCAGCTGGGGTAGATATTAGTCACTATGTGGTGCACCCTTATTTTGATAGTTGCGAAGTGTGATTTAATTCTATGGAGTCTTTTTATGTCTACATGAATGATTTGATTCAACAATTTGGTTCACCGACATCTTTTACTGTTTTCTCCATTTTCTTATTCTTTGTTGTAGTGTATATACATAGACAGTGCGAACTCCATTGAAACAACAAGACCTACCCTGGGTTGACAATTAAATGTTGCAGTATTGGTCAATTAGGATTGATTAAAACAACACTACATTTTGGCACCATTTTCGGGGATGGCAGTTAATGATATAGTCAGCCAAGTTTTTTGTTTGATGTAGAGTGTTCCTAGTCCACAATTTTTGGGCGGTAATACGAGAGGTAAGAACCTGTGCAACACTCTAACATACTTGGGTGGGCTCACCACTATGATCACTAGGGCACTTAGGGAATTTTGGGGTTTTGTTTAGCGTCTCTTCAGCTCTTTAGTCATTGGGTGATAAGACAATAACTAAGAACCTGCACATCACTCTAACATAGTTGGGCGGGCTCACCACTGTCAAATACTGAGACACTTAGGGTGTGAATTAATACACATAGGGTCCATGTGTGCAACTATAGAACCTGCACATCACTCCAACATAGCTGGGCGGGCTCACCACTGTCAAAGACTAAGACACTTAGGGTGGGAATTAATACACATAGGGTCCATGTGTGCAACTATAGGAATTATAAAGATACCAAAACTACCCCCACTCCAATTATTCAAAGGAAAAACGGGTCGTAAAAAGGAAAGGAAGAGTGTAGATTTGGGAAGGAAAACATTTATCCAGGAATTAATCTCTAAGGCAGAAAAAGAGCAGCCTATCTCTCAAAGGGATGCAAGGAAAATAGGACCATAGAAAGATGTTACTCCCATAGAAAAAGAAGAAACCTTTGATTCCTCTATCTTGGGACCATATCATTCTAAAGCCAGCACCCATAACCCCAAGATCAAGAATCCAATTCAGGGATAGGAAGGGGAAGCTAGTATCCAAATATTAAGGACAAAGGGGCAAGGGGAAACTGAGGGGGAACATCAAACACCTGAGATGGAAGAACACCTGTTGGTTTATCAATACCCAGATATAGGTAGTGCGGTGAAATAGCCAGCCCCAAGGACATTTGAGCCACTAATAACACCTACAAGACCATCACAAGAACAGTTTGAAGGAAATATTTTATAGCAAGGGTTAGAAGGATTAGCCATGGGTGACAACAATGACAACAATGCTAAAATAGATACTACTATCACCACTTCTGAGTTCCCAATTGGGGATATCAGAGGTGAAGCTCCTATAAAAAATATTCCTCTATCATCCTTACCATCCTTCCAGGGGATGACTGTGGAAGATCCAGACACCTTTCTATTTGAGTTCAATGCCTTATGGAGAAGTTATGATTATACCTCAGATGCTCAAAAATTAAAATTATTTCCTGCTACTTTAAAAGGGGCAGCCTTGAGATGGTTCATGGGATTGGGCTTCGCTTCTATTCGAACATGGAATGATATGAAGGAGACGTTCTTATCAAAGTACCAAGACTATTGCAGAACAAGGGACTTAAGGGAGGAGATACTTAGAATGACACAGAAGGAGGATGAAAACGTGGAAGAATATGTGGAGCAGTTCCACTATAATCTGCAGAGGTCTAAACATAGTGATTTAGACCAGGAAAGCTTGAATACTATATTTATCATAGGAATGAGGGACAAATTCCTTGACAACTTGAACCTATTAGGGAAGGGGGATATATCACAAGAACCATTCACTGAAATTGTAAATCTCTGTCTAAGATGCTCTAGAGGATCGTCTAAGGCAAGGAGCAGAATTCGAGATGTGTCTGCCCGAATACAAAAATGTGTAGGAGGAGTAACCAGAGCAGAGATCAGGAATTTGTTTGACAATTTCAAGACCGATATCCTCAATACTCTCTCTGCCTAGCTAATGATAGCGCAAATCAAGAAGGAACAAGTATAATATAACACACCTCTAGCTGTGTTCTATTCGAATTGATGGAAAAAACATCCTTTAAGGGAATGGGAATTGAACAACATCAGCTTGTGTAATATTTGAGAGTTGGAACATTCGACAGGGCAATGTTCGGAGCTTCCTAGACTAAATGCAGTACCTAGAGAGTCAAGCGAGGAAGCACAGTCCTCTTATTTCATTGCACCAAGGAGGCCATGGAAACCACGACCTCCAGACTTCATGGAAAAATGCATATAATACTCAACAATATCCATGGCAATATCCTACTCCTCCTTTAGCGCAGTTTCCTTCACCTTGGAACCAGTGGTCTCCATCTCCCTTTGTCCAATATCCTCAATCTCAACCATATCCTTGGAATCAAAACTGGAGGGGAAATGCCTAGAATTCAGTGTTACCTAGATTACCCATGTAACAACAGTTGCAGTTACCTCCTTTCCAAACTCCTTCTCCTCCGCCACATGTGTGACCCGAACTACCTGTGCAACCTAACCCAAACCTGAACAATAAAGTAGCTCAGGGCATAGAGGCTCCGACTACCTTCCAGACCTGCCTTATTACCCTCATGGGGCTTAATGAAATACAATTGTGATTAGGAAAGGTAATTAAAAAAAGTCACTCGCCTATCATTACAGAGGAGGAATGTGAACCATCCAGAAGAGATGTCAGAGGCTCTAAGGTGGCTACTGTGCCTACAACAACCAATATAGAGGAAGGTGTTACATCTGTTACTGCTGTAACAACCAACTCGAGAAAGGCTGATACACCTGTAGCATCCAATTCGATTGTTGTAACTCAGGACCCTCCGTATCCTCGGAGATTGGCTGAACCTGGGATGACTCCACAGCCCGAGTTTGATTTTCTTAGGGAGTTTCAAAATTTTCATGTATGAATTCCTCTTCTACAAGCCCTTAAAGAAGTACCTATTTATGCTAAAACAGTGAGAGATTTGTGCATCAAGAAACTTGGGAGGAAGCCTAAAGACCCTGGCACCATACATGTGATGGGGAAATTATCTGAATTAATGTTTTCTCAACCTCTCCTAACTAAGTATAATGATCCAGGAAATACTATGATTACTGTCTACATTAATGATCAACACATAGCTAACACATTGATCGATCTCTGGGCTACCATTAATGTAATGAAAAAGGACCACTTTACCACTCTCGGGCTATAGGGACTTAGACATAATCCTACTATACTTTAATTAGTGGATAGGTCCCATGTTAAACCCAAAGTGGTGTTGGAGGATATAGTGATTATAATAGCTTCCTGGATGTATCCAACTGACTTTCTTATCTTACAGCCCAAATCCAATTTGGGGGGATATCCTCGGACCTTAGGGAGACCTTGGCTAGCCATTGTGGATGCATTTATAGGCTGCAGATCTGGATCTATGGTGACCTCGGATGGCCAAGAAACAAAGCACCTTAGCCTTTACCCCCCAAAACCAAATGTGGATGTTGGGTGAGGGTTAGATCTTTCCCTACCACTCCTCACTTTGGGGAAAGCCCAGTATTTCAAGGATGAGACAGAAGATGATGTCATTAATGGTTTTATTAGTAACTCGCTTTTCGTCACCTCTACTAAAAGTTCGAACGAGGAAGAATAGGTGGAAGATATAGATTTTGAACAAATGAGAACCACTCTAAATATTGAAAACAATTCAGTTGAGATAGAACCTTGAGAGTTTTTGAATATTAACCCCAACTTGACTGTTGACCAAAACCAACTATTGTTACAGAAATACAAACAACAATTTTCATGGGACTATATGGATATGAAAAGGATCCACCCTAAACTATGCACTCACCATATTTATTTGAAGGATGGTTGAAAACCAGTCAGACAACCACAGTGCCACATGAACCCTGCATTGAAGGAGGTGGTGAAGGAAGAATTACAAAAACTCCTAAGTGCTAATTTTTATTTATCTAATATCTGATATTCAGTGGGTGTTGCGACTTGTCACCATTCCTAAAAATAATGGCAAGTGGAGAGTCTGTGTAGATTATAGAGAACTTAATAAGGACACTCAAAAGGGTCATTTTCCCTTACCATTTATAGATCAAGTCCTTGATACCCTATCCGAAAAGAATTTTTTTTCATTCTTGGATAGATTTAGTGGCCACAACCAGATACAGATTTCCTTGGAGGATTAGGATAAAACAACCTTTACTTTCCCTTGGGGAACCTTCGCATACAGAGTGCTCCCTTTTGGACTCTGTAATGCACCAACAACCTTTCAAAGGGAAATACTAGGATTTTTTTTTCTGACTTGTTGAATGACTACCTTGACATCTTCACGGATGATTTTACACCTTATGGAGATGCTTTTGAAACAACATTATTTAATTTGGAAAAATTATTGGAACGTTATGTACAGACTAATGTTGCTTTGAGCACTAAAAAATGTCACATGATGATGACTGAAGGGATCGTGCTTGGACACTACATTTCTGCTGAAGGAATCAAGTTAGAGCTTGCAAAAATAGAGGTAATTCTAAAAATCCCAACCGTGAAAATGCAAAAATAGGTACGTATTTTCTTGGGTCATGCAGGGTATTATAGGAGATTTATAAAAAAAAATCAAAAATTGCATCACCATTATTTTCTTTGCTCATGAAGGATGTCAAATTTTTGTGGACCGGGAAGTGTGAGTAGGCATTTTTAAAATTGAAATTTTGTGTATCAACAGCTCCGGTCTTGCGAGGACCTAATTGGGAACTTTCTTTTCACATAGCTATAGATGCATCTAATATTGTTGTAGGTGTTTTTTTGGGCCAACTAAAGGATAATAAACCTTATGCTATTTACTAAATAAGTAAAAATCTAACCCTGACTCAGCTCCACTACTCAGTGACTAAGAAGGAGTTCTTAGCAGTCATGCACGCCATCAATAAATTTTGACAATATATCACCAAATATCAAGTATTTGTACACATTAACCATTCTTCCATTCATTTTTTAATGAATAAGCCAATTACCAATGGTAGGATTACGCACTGGTTATTGATGTGACGAGAATTTGATATACAATTGTCGATAATCCTGGAAAAGATAATGTAGTAGATTATTTTATTTGTAGGTTAACTATTGATGACAATTGCATTCCTACTAAGGATTCTTTCCTAGATGAATATCTCTTTGCCATTTCTACTTACTCACCTTGGTATGCAGATATAACCAATTATGTTGCTGCAGGGAAGTTTCCGCAGTATTTGTTCTCTAAGGAGAAAAGAAATATCATACAGAAAAGTGCTACATATACCTAGATAGATGGGAACCTCTATCACACTAGACCAAATTTCAAAATCAGACGTTGTGTTAGAGAAAATTACATCTTTAACATCCTTAAATCTTGTCACGAAGAACCTTGTGGAGGGCACTTCAAAGATAAACAGACAAGATACAAAATCCTTTCAACATGGTATTATTGGCCAACAATATTTCAGGATGCCAAGAAGTTTGTGAAGGGATGTGATAGTGGCCAAAGGATGGGCCAACCACTGCAATCATATGAGATGTTGTTACAGCCCCAAATCGTCTTAGAACCTTTTGAGAAATGCACCCTAGATTTTGTGGGACCAATTAATCCTTCATCTATACATAAATCTTTTATCTTGGTCTGCACTGACTATGTCACAAAATGGGTTGAGGCAAAGGCACTAACCAGAGCAATGGAGCAGGCTATCTTAGACTTTCTATTTGAAGACATCTTTGTCTAATTTGGCATACCCAAGGAGATAGTCACAGACAGAAGGCCCCATTTCACATCTCATATGATCCAAGAGTTGGTTGAAAAATATAAAATCCATCATAGAATCACAACACCTTATCATCCACAAGCAAATGGCCCGGTGGAAAGTGCTAACAAAATCATTGAGGGGATCCCTACTAATACTGTGACCAGTCACCGAAGAAATTGGGCTGATAAACTTCCAGAAGTGTTGTGGGCATAAAGGACTACATGGAGGAATACCATGAGATTCTCACCATATGAACTTGTGTATGGTAAAAACCCCTTATTCACCATTGAGTTCAAAAATCAAGATGCTAAGAACAACATTGTAGGTGAATTTTCATATGGCTACAACACAAAAGCACTGATTGAACCAACTCAATGAATTGGATGAGAAACGATTAGCTTCTATCCAGAAAACAAATATTATTCAAAAATAGAGAGCTAAGTGGCATGACAAATTCATCAAGAAGAATAAGTTCCAGAAAAGAGATTGGGCTCTCTTATATGACTCAAAATTTAAAAACTTCAAGGGTAATCTCTACACTAGATGGTTAGGTCCCTATGAGGTAGATGCAGTCTATGACAATAGGACTATAAATTTGGTGACCATTGACAGTGCAAGGACACCATTACTTGCAAATGGGCACCGTCTTCGGTTATATCACAATCCTGCTTCAAGGGATTCATTTGTCAACATTGTCACAAATTCAGATCTACAGATTACAGGGATAGAGGAAAGTCCCCCTATGCTGCAAAAATTCTAATTTTTCCAATAAGTGTAACAGCTGAAAATCAACTACAGTTGGCAGTTGTTACACCTACAAACTCTAAATTTTTTTTTTTTAATAATAATCTGCCTATGAAAACCTTTCCTGGGCATAGACAACCAATTTTTGTAGTAATTGAAAACCACCCTGCGGCAGCTGTTACACACTCTATAACAACATTTGTTATTTTAAAGCATACCTTATGATAGTGCTGTTACATGATCATTTCTTCTCTATTTTTGTAAAAATTAAGTAATATATATTAGTCAGCTTGGTTGTTACACCTGTAACAGCTGACAACTTTTAAAAATAAATGAGATATTTTATTGTAATAAATAGCAAGCATCATCTTGATCCTCGTCATCAGAGTTAATTTCACGTGTCTCACCACCGGAGCTCGGTTCACGCATCGCGCCACCCATGACTTCTCCCCACGTCACCCAAGTATGTCATACAAAGGTAATATTGTATTCGCTTTATTTGGTAATTATGACAACTTAACATGACTTTTGACGGCTGAGGACAGTTGTCACATTTAGGCCGGGGGAGGAGTGAATCATATTGCGACATGACAATCGCATGTCCTGTGATTATTCAAAAAAAACCAGCAATTAAGGCATGGTGACCTGGTAGTTATTGTTACTTAATGCCCGATCATACCAAAAAGGCGAAGTTTACCTTCGATGAGACCTCCCATAACCCAACATTAATAAGGAAAATTTACTGTGCAGTACGAACCATGATTACAAAATCCTAATTTGAAATCCTCACCTATGCCACCCTACCACCCTGCCATTTCCCCCTGCTGGAGCATTGCATCCCCATTCAGAGTGCTGAGAGAGGTGGGAAAGAAACAGTGTAGGTTGAAATAACTAAGTAGTGTGCCGACTACCCCAGAATGTCTAAAGGAAAGGAGAAGGAAGAGAAATAACACTAAATTTGCATAGAAATGGGTGGAGCAGAAATTCGGCATGAGCCAGGGTCCATAGAAACCTTGGAGAATTGCCCTGAAGCATGCCAGGTTTTCAAGGACGTAGGCTGGTTTGAGTTCTTCCAGAGGTTGGAGGGATCAGAAGATGGTGTTTCCATGGAATTTGCAAATAATTTGGAGAGAAACTAGATGGAGGTCAGAGGGTTGATGCTGGAGGTTACAGAAGAGGTTATTGCTCGAGTGATAGGATTACTAATGGAAGGAAAGAGGTGGTTTAACAGGAAGGTTAATGACCCCTCCTTGAAGGGGGATTTCCTCCAAGAAGAAGAGTCACTGGTAAAGAAAGGGAGGGGGATTGATAGGTTGTCACTTACCCAACCATGGGATGATGTTGCCCCTCATCAAGTACGTTAGCTACGAGGGAAGGGAAACAATTGTGTTTAGTTACCACTTTCCATTGCTAAATCACCTTCGGTATTAGCAACTGATCAATCTTCCCTACTTCTTGCTAGGAAACATTAGGCATATGGTTGCAGCGATGAAAATATCTCTGCATCCAAAAACATGCATCACCAACCATGGCCTTATCAAGCTCATTATGTTGGATGCCTTAAGCTTCCAGGGTAGGAATTGGGAAAAATTCATGAGGAAGAAGGCCATGACCACCTGCAAGAGGAAAACTGGGATGTCTGAGGAAGCTCCAGCAATGACAAAGGAGTAGCCCCAGCCTTTCACAGTAAGGGTTGGTAAGAGGCCAGTTGAAAAACAAATTGGTGATAGACGACCGAAGTAGAGAATAAGTGTTAGCGGGAACCCAGAGTCCCCATCCATGTCAAAGAATAACAAAGAGGAAGAAAAGCAGAATGACGAGGAGAAAGATTAGCTAAAGGAACCTTCTTCACCTGGTAAGAGTGAAACTCAATCCTTTCTATTAAGAAATGAAAATTTAGAAAAAAAAAATAGAGATCTAAGGGAACAACTAGCAGAGGGAAAGTGGAGGTAAGAGTCCCAGAGCTAGACACTTTAGCTAAGGCCGTGGATAGGGCCAAAAGGGGAGATGTCCTAGGCACTGTGTGCACGACCTATGATGAGAAGCTAGTGATAGTAGGGTTTAATGTCTGTGCAGAAAACACCTCCTCGAGGGAAACACAAACTGAAATCTGGGAAGATGACACACAAGAACCCATTGAGGACGTTGCTGTTACACAAGAACCAACAACCGAGATGATGCAATTCATAGAAAGTGATCAGGTAGCAGATACACATAAGCCCTTGGCTGACACTTTTGTTACACAAGAACCAACAGTTGAGACGAAAGAAAACCAAGGAAAGGAAGGAGAAGCTAACATCCATGAGCCTGTGTTCAACACTACAATTACACAAGAACCAACAGTGGAGACAGAAGCCTACCTGGTAGAAAACGATATACAAAAGTCAGTGGATGACACTGCCGTTACACAAGAACTAGCAGTGGGAATGGAAGATGATCAGAGAGATAAGGAAACTATAACATAATCCATTGATGAAGTTGTTGTTACATAAGAATCAACAACCGAAGTGGAGCAGTTTCACCCTCAGGAGGCTTTAACACCCTCAATTGATAGTGCATGTGGAAGAACACCGGGTCCTGATGCATGATGGTGTTCTAAAAATATGTTTTTGTTACCAAAGCTACAGAAATTGAAGCAACAGGCACTCTCTCTACAAGACGAGGTGATCTTGCTCAAGGCACACAAAAATATGATGGATTCTCTTAGGGAGAAATGGCTAAAGGAAGAATGGGAGACAGAATGGGAAGCACACGGGCACAAGGAAGCAATGAGAAAGAAGGATGAATAATTGTATTAGCTAAATTGACACGTCTTGGAACTAATGGATGACAAGATCAAGCTCTGTGACCTTTCCCTAAACCTGCTAGCATGCAGGCATTCGTCCCCATCATATGTAGTGTTCCTTTGGGAATGATACTATTTATTTCAATTAAAAGCAGTTTTTGAGAATAGGTCTTATTTGGGTTCTTCAACCCGTAATTTTCTTGAGATTTTTCGCTCCTACAACTTTGATGAATAGATCTTGCTTTGCGAGCTATTTTTGTATAATATCATGTGTGAGTATGTCAGCATGAAGATGGTAGCAAGTGTATTCTCCTATATGGGAGATTTGTAGTTGTGTGCCTTCCTTTCGTTTATGAGGAATCAGATATAGTGGCACTTGGACATGAAATCAGTAGAAGCTAATGAAGAAATAACAACATTATCGGTTAGAGCCGAACCAGGGATGGTTTATGAACTGAGGTGTGAATTTAAGCTATTCCTGAGCACTCTAGAGATCAGGGAATAATCAATCGTCTATAGGAAAATGATTGTGAGGATTTGCCTTAACCTGTATGCACATATGAAAAGTTGAGTGCTAGAAGGATGTCTTGAACGCACTGAGGCCTGTAGCACTAAGTTACAGGAAGGGGACCCTTTTGAGTACAGAAAATATTTGGCTGCTATTACAAGGGTGCATGAGTATGCTCGGATCGTGCAGATGTTTGGGTGTTCTGGATTGGGCTCAGATTCAAATTTCCTTTGATTTGGTTTCTAGTAGAGGAGTATAAGTCGGACTACCACTTATGTGATTATGAAGAACAATCTTGGCCATGTTAGTTGATGGCCATTCAAGGGTAAAAAACTCCAAGTGAAGACACTGTTGGTGCCTACAATTTCACAAACTTGCATTAGGGGTATAGTAGAAGTTGAGATTCTACATGGGGACATGCAGTTGCTTCAGTCGGGGGGAGATGTTGGGTGTGGTTTTGAACCTATTTTTTGCACCTTCTTTCCCAGTTTTGATTCTTTTATCCCCTAGGCCTATGAAATTTACATGATTAATTCCCCTGTTTTCTCACCTTTATAACCTATTCTACTATTATGTTATTTTGCCATATTTTACTGAACAATACGATGCTTTATTTCTCTTTGTGGCTAACTGGGGGATCATTGAAGAAGTTTTTTGGAAAGATCTTCTCATTTTTAGGTGTTTCTCATGAGAACAAGGTTATGGAGTAGACATGCAGTGATGATTAACTATAGAGAAGGGTAGAACAATTCACTGTTACACCTTGTATGTTGTTACACATTGGATGTCATTACAGGTTGTTGTTACACATTGTATGCTATTACAGGATGCTGTTACAATATGCGCTAATACAAAGCTTCATTATTACACTAAGGGTGTTGTTTCCAGTGATTGTTGTAACGTCCTAAACCGCTATTCACTCGTAGGTTGTTGTTACACCAGACCTAGATAATGTGGGTACTATTCCACATAACAACTGTTGGCAGTAGGAATCATTTATTTTGGAAGCAACAGACCCCAGCAGTTGCAATCCTAAATAATGTATATTTGTATTTAGAAATAGGTTGTAACTATTATTTTTTATTAGCATGAGAATCTTGAGATTCTCATGACTGATCTGTTTCTAATTTCGGGTATGTAATAACCATAAAGGAACTTGATTTTCCATGTAAAACAACATGACATATACAGAAGTACTGTTACTCTACTTTTTTAACTCTGAATTATTTGTTTTAATATTAATAAACACGGTGATGTTGTTACTTCTCTTCAGCTTATTCGTTAATTACTTTTTTGTAATTCTTGCACCTTGCTGAGGAGGAAGGGCCCTCCTCTTTAGCAGGGAATGGAGTGATAGAGGTAGTGTACATTCTAGTTTCACTAATTGATTTATGGTTTCTTGTTGTTTCTATGAAAATTTTGAATTACATTCACTACTGTTCCAATTTATATTATGTTGTTACATTGAGTTAATCAACAGAATGGTAGTAACCAACTAGGGTAGATATTAGTCACTGTGTGGCGCACCCTTACTTTGATAGTTGCGAAGCGTGATTTAATTTTGTGGAGTGTTTTATGTCTACATTAATGATTTGATTAAGAAATTTTGTTTAGGGACATATTTTACTATTTTCTCCATTTACTTATTCTTGGTTATAGTGTATCAGCACAGACAATGCGAACTCCATTGCAACAACAAGAGCTACCATGGGTTGACAATTAAATGTTGCAGTCTCGGTTAATTAGGATTGACTAAAACAACACTACAGTAGGCTTGTGTGTTTCTTCAATAGGCTATATACTATCCAGTCATCCATGTACACTTATAGAAACCTGTGAATGTAGTCTCAAAATGCAGCTTTAACAATTCTTGAGAAGATTGCAGGTGCGTTCTTCAACCTGAACGACATTACATTGTATGGATATGACCCCCATTCAGTGGTGAACGTTGTCTTTCTTTTTCTTCAACTATTTGGACCTAATGGTAGCCTGAGAATCCATTCGTGAATGAATATGCTTCATTTCCCGCTACATTGTCCAGGACTTCATTACTGAAGGGTGTTGGAAAGGGATCATGCACACATGCATTGTTCATACTTCTATAATCAATGCATACCATGAAATCTATTGTGTCTTTCTTTTTCTGTCTAACTATTGGACTTATCCACTCTGCTTCATCTACCAGAAATATAATCTCTACTTCTAACATTTTTTCGATCTCTATAGTAACCTTTTATTTTACCTTGGGGTTCAATCTGTATGGCATGTGCTTCACTAGATGAGCATACAGCCTCAAAACAATATTCGTATCCCCTATGTCTCCTTCTATTCCTTTTAGCTCTGCTACTGATGCCAAAAAAAAGTCCTGGTATTCCTGCAATAGGTCAAAAATTTCTTTTATCGTCCGTTCATCCCAATAATCTCCCACAGACTCCATCTTAGGTTTATCCTCTGTTCCAACATTTTTCTTCTTTAATTTAATTGGTATAAGGTGACTGGCTTCTCCAGCGGGACTTTCCCATATATCTCTCTCCCCTTTTGTTTCTTCAAAGGTTAGTTTCCTAAGTCCTTCTAACCCATGCTCATATGGTTTTGCATCCACCTTGTTGCAAGCTACATATTCTGGAGAACTTGTGTCATAAAGATATTGTAAGAACTTTTCATCAACGCAACCTTCAACCACCTGTCCTGGGGTGAATACCATCCTTCTAATTTCATGCAATGTTTCAGTCATGCATATATCATCATCCCTGAATAAGAATCTACTAATGAACTGAGCCGCCATAGTCTCCCAATCTGTCGTTTGTTTACAAATCTCCTCTTGTACATACCAAGCTTGGGGAATGGTAGTTAGGGCATGTATGAATACATGTACCCAAAGCTCTTTTGGAATCCCATGTCTTTCACAACTTCTCATGCAGTCTTCTAAGTGTTTCTTAGGATCTAAATTACCTCTGTATTTCATATTATCTTGAGGGCGGTCCTCCTCCTAACCAAACCTCTCCCTCATGGCTTGATTTACAGCTCCCCATTCTCACAACCTATTGTGGTGTGGTCTCCACCACCTTACTAGTGCGGCAAGGAATGCAATATCTAGCAAGGGAACTTTGTGATCCTCCCTTACTTCTCTATCCACTTTGTTCAAGAAGATGTCCATTGGTTCAATGCTGTGTAATTTCGGATAGTCGCTTACCTCTGCTCCTATCTAATTTATCTGGCCTATCGTTGCACAATGTATGGTATTGTGTTCATACCCACCTTGATGCCATGCATCCCACGTAGCTTTCGAAATAGTTTCTGAGCTCTGAATGCTCCTATAGCTGAAAAATCCTCCTGTTGTAGGATTTGTATAATCTTCTCTTTTAGTTGTTGTTAGTGTGTATAATGGATCTAGCCCTCCTGGCTCGTCTCTATCATATATGGGTTCTATGAACCAAGGTCCCTAATAGGGTTCAGGGGTTGTATTACCCTCATCCATTCTGCTTAAAATAATTCTTTCTTTAGATTGATGATAACATGGTTTCCATAGGCCTCGTTGAACCCAAGGAGTGCTAGATATGGGTCCTTATCACCCATTATGTCGATTACTTCAAATTCAGTGTATGTCTTTGTTGGCTTAGTAGGGCCTGACCTAGGTTCGGAAGTGATTTAGCCAAACAAATCCCGGTACTACTGGCCCATTTGGCAATAGTCCACGGAGCGCAAACTGAGGTCTCACCCGAAGTAGTATGGGAGGGTGCTAGAACTAGGTTTCCGCACCCTGGGGATGTCTGATATGAGGTGATTGGAACATGGTCAAACCTTTTCACTTACTGTGCTACGCACCCCTGCGAGCAACCCATGCCCTGTAATATTGTCTTCATGCAGGTCTAGCCACAACGCGACCTATGTTATTCACCCAAGTCTCCCTTAATTAATCTCTATTAGCTGCTTACTTAGATTAACTTCACATATAAGCATTCATACAAGTATTCATCAAGTGCATGTAATAAATGAAAAGAATAAAAGTAAGGCATAACATTCAACCATGGATTCAAGAACAGATGCATAGAATAAACTTCTCTTTATTATCTTTCAAATCTAAGTGCAATCCCACTTACAGATCCGACTCCGACTTGCGCACTCAGCTACAGGGGTCCGTGTACTCAGCTGTGGACTCTACTAGGCCTCTGCGCACTCAACTGCAATGCCTCTTTCTACTACTACGACCTATTACACTTCAACTTTCCCTCTATTCTCTTCCCATGCCTTCGTTATTCTATCTATTCTCTACTTAGCCAAGCTCCCAAACTATCTTTACACTTAGAGCCTTACTCTATTTATACAATCCCATGGTCCACAGACCATGGGTAGGTCGACACAACTTTACATTATTTTACAATTCTTAGGGCAGACAACCCTATGACTCATCCTAGACTTTCGCACTCTGCGCCTGCACTTCATGGAGTCTTATAATACAATTGACCAAAACTTGGGCTTTAAGCCCCAAAACCTGTTGTGGGACATCCCATGCCCAACAGGCGCCCAACACAATCATTGTGACTCATCCTAAGTCACTTTGCTAGTGCGGCGATCTTGGCACGGAGCACCTCCAACTGTGCCTGTGCTGCATGAAGGTCTACAGTGCACTGTTCTATCATCTGCTAGATCTACTCCATTTCTGCTTCTAAATCATCTATGTCTAACTTGATTCTCTTCTTTGGTACCAGCTTCTAGTGCTTGTGTTTATATTCCTACACCTCTGTCCATCTTCTCGGGTCACGAACACTGTGCTTCAGTCAGTTAGTCAGATAGCTAGCCCACCCATGTAGGGGTTTAGGTGACTACCATTTACTTTTCCTGGGAAGGGTTATCCATTAAGTTTGACTAGCTGGACCGCGCCTCCGTCTGTGACCTCTTTTACCACATATGGTCCTAACCAATGCATTCTAAATTTTCTGGGAAAATTTTCGAACTTGCTGTCATACAACAACACTAAATTGTTTACCTTGAAGGTGCGCAACTTGATATGGTGGTCCTACCAGGCTTTCTCACGCTACTTTTGTACCTGCTAGTGAAATCTAGCCAAAAATCATTCTTCCTGGAGTTCTTCTAATTACGTGAGAATTTCTTCCAGAGGTTCGTGGTCCACCATGCCTATGAGCACTGCTATTCGCAAACTAGGTATGATGTATTCCATCAACATGACTGCTTTCATACCATAGACCAACAGGAATGGTGTTTGTCCCATCAATTTCTTGCACATTGTCCTGTACTCCCATAACACAGTGGGTACCTGCAGGTCCCAGTCGTTCCACTGCACGTTACATATTTTGGTCAACGTAGTCTCCAGTATTTTATTGAATGCTTCAACTATTTCATTAACCTATGGGTGGTATGGTTTACTTTTTTCATGATAAACCTAGAACTCTTTTGTGAGCATGTTTATGGTTTCATTTAAGAAATGTGTTCCGCGATCGCTCATTAATATTTTCGGGCAACCAAATCGTGTCAACACCTTTTCGAACAAAAACTTGTTAGTCATGGCAGTCGTGCAGTCCTTGATTGGTTTTGCTTCCGCCCATCGTGTTAGGTACTCCATCGTAGTGATGGTGTAGTGCGCACCCATTTTTCCCTGAGGTTTGATTGGGCCTACAAAGTTGATTGCCCATTTCTCAAATGGCTACAGTGTCATTTGGGGATTTAACGACATCTCATCCCTTCGTGATGGTTTTCCTATCCTTTGACATATATCACAGGCCTTACAATGCGCTTTTGAATCCTGGTGCAGGGTCAGCCACCATAACCCCACGTGAAGAATCTTTTGTGCAGTCACGCGTCCTGCATAGTGTCCTCCTGCAGCACCCCCATGTGCTTCCGTGAGGATCTGACCTTGCTCAAATTCAGGTACGTATCTTCACAATTCTCATCGTTGTCCATCTTGCAGAGGTGCCCTCGATGATAGAAAAGTTTGTTGTGTGCACCACCAATTCCTTCTTTTGTTGGATTGAGTACTCCTTCGGCGTAGTCCTTATTGTTAGAAAATGGATTATATCTTCGAACTGTCCATCTGTGACGCGTACCGCAAACAATTGTGCATCCATTAGTCCCTCCTCCAAATTTGTTGGTTCCTCTCCTATCTCAATTTGTGACAAGTGGTCTGGTCCTACGTTTAAGCATCCTGGCTTGAATATGACCTCAAAATCATATTCTTAAAATAGTAAGATCCATCTGCATATGTGGCCCCCCAACACAGACTTGTTCACCAAGTATTTCAATGCAGAATGGTCGGTATACATCTTAAAATGTCCTCCAAGTAAATAGTGTTGGTATTTCTGGAGTGCGTAAACCATTGCCAACCCCTCGCGTTCAGTGGTAGAGTAGTTCTTTTCTACTTTGGACAATCTTTGACTCACAAATGCGATTAGGTGATCCACACCCTCCGCACCCTTCTGTGTGAGTACGGCTCCCAACGCGATGCATGACGCATCAACATGTACACGAAATTCCATGTCCCATTTCGAGAAGACAAAAATTGGCATGGAGGCCAGTTTCCCCTTTAGGACATCCAAACTCTTCATGCAATCTTCATTCCAACAGTATGTCACATCGTTTTTCAATAGATTTTCCATCAACGTGGTTATTTGGGCATAACTCTTGATAAACTTCCTATAGTAACCAGTGTGCCCCAAAGTAGCGTGTAACTATTTGACACTGCATGGTGCTTCTAGATTCAGAATAACAACAATCTTCATAGGGTCCACCATCAAGCCTTGTTTGCAGACCACATGGCCTAGTAGGTTGCCAAAGGGAATGAGGAAGGTGCACTTTTTAAGGTTTAGTGCAATCTCGTGTTGGTGGCAAGTATCCAACATCAATCGTAAGCTCGCTACATGGTTCTCAATTAATCCAAAGACAATCCAATCATCTTGATAGACCTCCAAGAACTTGTGGATGTATTCTTTGAATGTCGCCCCCACTATGTGCGAGAATATTTCTGGCCCGTTCTTTAGTCCAAAGGGCATAACGGTGTACCAAAAGCAGCCCCATTCTATTGCAAAGGTTGTTTTGCTCCTATCTTCCAACGTGATCTTAATCTGATGGTACCCTTAAAGGCCATCCATAAATGAGTAAGCTTCCTAACTGCCAAAATTCTCCAATAATTCATCTGTTAATGGTGTCGGGAATGGATCATGAACACAGACGTTGTTGAGCTTCCTGAGGTCCACGCATATTCTTATTTTGCCTTTTTGATTTTTCTCCTGCACTACCATAGGACTCACCCAATTGGATTCTTCCACTGGTTCGATAATTCTGGCTACAAGCATTTTCTCTAGTTCATCGCGGACCTTTTCTTTATACTTTGGGTTTAAGTAGTAAGGTCGCTACTTAACTGGCTTCACGTCCGGTTTCAGAGTGATCTTCATCATCCCTAAGTCACCAATGATCCCTTTTAAGTCCATGATTTTGGTCACGAACAAGTCTTGGTACTTGTGAAGTAACTTAGAAACCTTATCTACCGTAGCATCGTCCCAATAGTCCCCAAGCATCACATACTTTGGCTCCACTTTGTGCCAATTTTCACCTACTTTGTTTTTAGTGGCGCGGTGATGTTGAGATCCTCAATTGATGGTCCTCGAACCTCATGACAGCCTTCGGTTTCTAGGATATCAATATTTTAGGGATCGTCATCATCCTCCTCCACCTGCACGTTATAACATTCTAGAGAACTGCTTAACTGGGTTGCCCATACTGGTTAAAGCATTTCCAGTGGCTCTTGTGGTATTTTGAAGATGGAGGCGTTTATTGCATGCAACACATCGTCAATAGTATCTGACCACCAGTCTTCAAATGCGAATGCTTACAGAAATCCCTCACATAAGACATCCCATTTTCCTGTACCATGTCGGAGTTCTATCTTAGTATACCAGTTCATGGGTATGACATCCAAGGTATGGTAGAATAACTGTACCCATTCAGGCTGTGGTTCTTCCCCATATACGTTGGTCCATTTCGCGAGCTGCGTACATGGTTCATCTTGTCCATCATATTTGTCTTCTAATCGTAGCTACAGCTTCCCAAACCATAGGTGCATCATCCTTTTGCATCCACACCAGTCCTCAAAATTTCCTTGGTGTGTACCCTACCATCGTGCGGGCGTTGCACGCAGTGCCCACTTCAACGCATCGAACCGTTGCTATTCTGGTACTATGCTTTCAAATTTACTCAAGAATTCATCCACCTCTGTCAATCCATCATATGTTGGCAGCTCTCTTGCCTCTGTTGTCACGCAATGCAATGATCTAACCATCATGTTGAAATTTAGTGTTCTTACTTCGTGCAACCGATTCTTCCATTGCTCTACTTCCTTGTCTGAATCCGAAGTGTAGGAGCTTTCACGCTCCCATGAGATCCTCCCATCTGCAGTTGAATTCACCCAATCCTGGTCTCATGTAATTATCTTGTAAATACAATCGAGATCATCATCGCTATGGTCATTGCACATTGGTTCAGTGTAGCGCGCTCCTTTGTCAGGGTCCAATGGGACTACTACGTGTAATGACTTTTTCTTGAAGTTCATCTTACACTTCTTTAGGTTGATGACTCCATTCATATAGGTGGCCCAATCTATTCCTAACAACGTGGGATAGGGATTGTTGTCATCGACACTATCTATCACTTCAAAATCCGTCTCTGTGCTCATGTCTTCAATATCAATTGTTACCCCTTGCAACCTTCCCATGAGCAAAATATTTTGTTGGTTCACAATTCATAATTGAATAAGGGACCACTGTAATGTGGGCCTGCCCTGTTGGCTTATAGGGGCTTGACCCAGGTTCGGAAGAGTTATTTAGCCAAACAAATCCCACAGCTACCAGCCCTTTCAGCAACAGCCTCCGGAGGGCGGACTGAGGTCTCACTTGAGGTAGCAGGGGAGGGTGCTGGAACCAGGTTTCTGCACCCTTGGGATGTCTTGATGTGGTCTGGAGGTTTTGCGCACCATTCCATGGCTTCGCACCACTCTACTTCACGCAGATCTTGGCCCAGAATACTCTTTAATACTTATTAATGCGCTTTTTATAGATTCAATCTACTTTTTATGGTCTTTAAGCAAAAATTTATCAGAATTAACCAGTTAGCGCACTTAGAATAGGCACAACTTCACATATATTCATAACATAAGCATATGTGCATAGATCAAAAAGTTATATCAACCATACAATAGCCAGACCCGCAAGAATTTAGATTTAACATAGAATTTTAGAATCAACTTATCTTTATTCAATTTCTTCACCAATACATCTAGATCTGCCCTGCGCACTCAGCTGCAAGGGTCCGTGCACACAACTATAGACTCTTCCAGGCCTCTATGCACACAGTTGCAGAGCCTCTATCTACTACTCAATACCCTCGACTCGGACTTACAGACGCTTTCAGACTTTCCTTCTCAAAAACCCATTACATATCAAATCCAAGATTACATTCCAAAAAACTACTTTCTACCCATAGAGCCTCACTATATTTATACCTTCCTATGGTCCGCAGACTGACTTAATTCCTATTATTCTATATTATTTCTTGGGCGGACAACCCTTTAACTTGACCTTTTACATTTCGCGCTCCGCATATTTTAGAGGTTTACAATATTTTTATCCTAACTTCTAGGCTCTGAGACCCAAAACTGTTACGCAGGACCTCCACTACCCAATAGTCCCCCAACACAATCATTTTGGCTCGTCCCGAGTCACTCATTGGTGCAGCGAGTTGCGCTGCCTTGGCTTCGCGGTTCACCTCCTTTAGAGTGATGCTCGTCATCCTGCTACTTCTTTGTTGTCTCCTACAATGCTTTGTTCGGCTTCTGCTTCATTGTTTCTACCAATTCTCATGACCGATAATGCTCATTCTACTCTGCTCAGTTAACATAGAACACCCCATCATAGGGATTTAGCTCGAGCAAGGGAGCCACCTATGGGACCTCCTTGTACCACCGCAGCCACTTACTACCTTCCTATCTACTCTTCGCACTATCTACTGTAGCTTGTGTTGCAATTTTGCAAGACCTTTGCTACTGTCCACGAGATCCCAATCCTCAAGGTACATAAGAGACGACTTATTAACTATATTTCTACCAGTGGTCTCCGTCTTTCCATCCTTTCTCTTTTCTGTTGTAGTTCGTTGGTCTGTCCCTGGGTGAGGTGGCAGCATCCAGACCAATTCTGCTTCATGTCTTCCATTTTCCAGTTCATCCCCTAATGTTGATGTTGAACTTTGCGTGGCACCCGCATCTGTCAACACCATGTTCCTTAGAGAGCCCTACCTTTCCATCAGCCATATCACCACCCTCGGGCTTACTCCTTGTGTAGAGATAATGAAAAGTTCCATATCGATAAGCAGCTTGTGTTTTCCAGAAGCGTAGGTTGCTCGGTGGATGCCACTCTATGATTTATAGGCATTTCGAATTTCAAATTCACTGCTCCTGCCTATTCTGGCATCCTCGTGTTAAACTTGTGGCATCTTGTTCCATATCTGGCTCGTACTACTTCTCTTATATGCCCACTGCCCACTCCCTTTTGCCATAATGAATACATCTTGTCAAGAATAGTGACAACAATGGCCACCTCTCCTCTTAGCAATGCATCAGCACACTCCTTTCCACGCAACCGTGACCTTTGTGGTTGGCCAAATCTATGCGTCTCCTGGAAATCACGCCTCTTTCCCCCAGACTGCTTTATTGTCCCGCGCTCTCTTTCAATTGGCTGGAGCAGTGAGACTGTCCCTCGGACGGTTAGTCAGGCAGTTAGCCCACCTGTGTAGAGTTTCAGGCTACTGCCATTCACTCTTCCTAGGAAGGGGTCTCCATTGAGTTTGGCAAGCTAAACTGTGCCCCCATCGGTAACTTCTTTGATGACATAAGGTCCCAACCAATGCATTCGGAGTTTTCCAGGGAATTTCTTGAACTTGTTGTCATATAGTAATTGTATATCATTCTCCTTGAAGGTGCGCACCTTGATATAGTGATCATAACGCACTTTTTCTCATTGTTTCTGTACTTGCTAATGGAATCCAGCCAAAAACCATTCCTCCTCCAATTCCTCTAGCTATGCGAGCCATTCCTCCAAAGCCCCGCAGTCTACCATACCTGTTATTGCCACTATCCATAGACTAGGTACAATGTATTCCAGAAGCATAACAACCTCCTTGCCATAGACTAACCAAAAAGGTGTCTGAACCATTAACTTCTTGCACGTGGTTCGGTATGCCCATAGCACAGTAGGGATGCGCAGGTCCCAGTCATTTCGATGTGCATTACAGACCTTGGTCAACGCAGTCTCCAGGATTTGTTGAATGCTTCAATGGTCCCATTCACTTGCAGGTGGTATGGCGTACTCTGTTGGTGATATATCTGGAATTCCTTAATGATTGCGTTGATCATTTCATTTAGAAAATGTGTTCCCCGATCACTCATGAGAATTTTGGGACATCCAAACCATGTCAGTATGTTCTCGAACAAAAACTTCGTAGTTGTTGCAGCCGTGCAATCCTTAATTGGCTATGCCTCTGCCCATCTGGTCAAATATTCTGTCATGGTGATGGTATAGCATGTGCCCATCTTCCCTCATGGCATGATAGGTCCTAAGAAGTTGATTTCCCACTTCTCGAATGGTTCTAGTGTCATCTATGGCTTGTGTGGCATTTCATCTATCTGCGATGGTTTCCCTGTCTGTTGACATACATCGCAGGCTCGACAGTATGCTTTTGAATCTTGATGCAAAGTGGGCCACCATAATCCTACACTAAGAATCTTCTGGGCTATAGTGCGACCCACATAATGTCTGCCAGCAACCCCCCCATGTGCTTTGGCCAAGATCTATCCTCGCTCAAACTCTGGGACATACCTGTGTAGTATTTCATCGTTGTCCATTTTGTAGAGGTGCCCTACAATCATGATAAAGTCCGTTGTGTGTTTCACCAATTCCTTCTTCTGCTAAACAAAATATCCCTGCGACATGGTTCCTGTAGTTAAGAAATGGATTATATCCTCAAAGTGGCCATCCGCTATGCATACTACATACGTCTGTGCATCTGGGAGTCCGTCCTCTAAATTTGTGGGCTTTTCGCCTGTCTCAATTTGGCACAGGTGATCTAGGCCTACATTTAGACATCCCAACTTTACGATGACCTCGAAGTCATATTCTTGGAATAACAGCAACCGCCTACAAATGCGCCCCCCCAACACAGGCTTATTCACTAGGTATTTTAGCATAGAGTGATCAATATACATCTTACAATGGCCTCCAAGTAGATAGTGGCGGTATCTTTGAAGCCCGTATACCATCGCTAATCCCTCTCACTCGGTAGTGGAGTAATTCTTCTCATCTTTTGACAACCGACGACTTGTGCATGCAATCGGATAATCAATTCCCTCTACTCCTGGTTAAGTAAGTACCGCCCCCAACGCGATACATGATGCATCGACATGCACATGAAATTCGACGTCCCATTTATGAAAGACCAATATAGGGGAAGATGCCATATTTTCCTTAACCATTTCCAGACTTTTGTTGCATTCCTCATTCCAACAATAAGTAGCATCCTTCTTCAGCAACTATGCCATTGGAGCCGTGATCTAGGCGTAGCTTTTGATGAACTTATGATAGTAGCCCATTTGTCCCAGTGTAGCGCATAGTTGTTTGACACTTCGCGGCACTTGTAGATTGAGTATGACAACGATCTTTGATGGATCCACCATCATGCCTTTCTTACAAACCACATGGCCTAGCAGGTTCCCAAAGGGAGCGAGAAAAGTACACTTCTTTAGGTTTAGCACAATCTGGTGTCGTCAGCAAGTATCCAACTTTAATTGTAAGCTTGCTATGTGATTTTAAACTAGTCCGAATATAGTCTATTCATCAAGATAGACCTCTAAGAACTTGTGTATAAATTCCTTGAATGCCACTACCACAATTTGTGAAAATAGCGCTAGCACATTCTTCATTTCAAAGGGCATCACCATATACTGAAAACAACCCCATTTAGTGGCAAACATTGTTTTACTCCTATCCTCTGGCACGATCTTGATCTGGTGGTATCCTGAGAACCCATCCGTGAAGGAGTAGGATTCCTGCCCACCCACATCTTCCAGTACCTCATCTATAAAAGGTGATGGAAACAGATCGTTAACACAGGCATCATTGAGCTTTTTGAGATCCACGTAGATGCAAATTTCACCCTTTTGTTTCTTCTACTGCACAACCATCAGACTTACCCAATCAAACTCCTTGACTGGTTCAATTATTCCTGCTACCAGCATCTTGTACAGTACTTTGCAGACCTTTGCTTTGTATTTTGGATTCAACCGATATGGTCACTGCTTAACTGGCTTCACGTCCGACTTCAACGTTATCTTCATCATTCCCAGGTCTCCTAGGATCCATTTTAGCTCTGTGATTTTTGTTGGGAATAAATCTCGATATTCCCGAAGCAACTCGATGACCTTTTCCACCGTGGCATCGTCCCAATAGTCCCCAAGCGTTTCATACTTCTGCTCTTCTTTTGTTCTAATATTTACTTATTTCATTTTCAATGGTGCTGTGATATCTGGATCTTCGATTTTGGGTCCGTGCACCTCACGGATTCCCTCTAATTCAAGAATATTGATGTTTCACGAGTCATCCTCATCATCTTCTACCCAGACATCGTAACATTCAAGGGCCTGGCTCAGCTGTTGATGAGCCCCAAAATTGGTAACTTGTTGGGCTCATTTGGCCTAATTATCCTTGTTCAGTCCTTGTTCAATCCTTCATTTTCCATATCTATGCATTATTTTCAGTATGTTTACGTCATTTGTACGAATAAGGGTAGTCACTCTTCCTTGGTGCCTAACACGTGCTCATTTTAGTTTTTTTTACACACGTTGGAGCAAAACCGAGAAATCATGGGCTAAAAGATATCCAAGCCTGAGGTGAGGATTCGTAGGGGGGTTGTCTATGGCATTAAATAACCCTTCCTTAGGAACTTCACCCCCAACTCCGAGCTCCAAAGACCACCAAAACCAAATCTAGAAGGCAACCAAGCAGATTTTCGAAGGGACTGTCTAACTCACAGTTTGGACAGCCGAGTTCCACAGATTGAGGAAGCGAGCTAGGCCCTCATGATGTATAAATGTAGAGGCCTCAACCTTCGTAAGGGACTTTTGAAACCATTGCATATTTTGCACCATAGTGCTGCTAGCTTTACTTTTTTCTCTTGTAGCCATTTTTGGCATAACTCTTATGACTATTTTTTGATAATGAGAAGCAGTCTGATTTTATATCAACTCTGAGTTTTCTATAGGAACCATAACTCTCAGGGTTGGGCCCAACCTCAGAGCCTAGCACTTCCTTTCTGTACTGTTACTTTTCCGTTATTCATCACTGTTTCCCTTTATGCATTTGAAATGTATTTCTGTTAGGTAGATTTAGTTGTGTTCCTAGAATAGATCACTGTTTATGAATAGAATTGCTTCAGGTGTTTTGGTGAGATAATAACGGAAAAAGCTCCAAAGAAAAGGGACAACCACACTCTCCATTTCACCTCATCCCTATTGGATCAGGGGCTGGAATTGAAGAAACAGTGCTGCCCCAACAAAAACACTAGCTTGCTTGACCATGCAATCCTTAGTGTACTATTTTCCTTTGCAGAAGCTAGTTATGGGTTTAGATCTCTGAAATGTTTCTTTGCATAGTTGATGTACATGGTTTTCTTTCCAATAAAGCTATTGTTCATCCATGTTATTGATAGTTAGACTAGATTAGTTAGGACTTTAATCATTTGCAAGACTTTGTTGATTCGGTTGAATGTACACCGTGCAGGGCATCTCTACCACTCTTTCATCGACCTAAACGTCATCTGAGCCACCTGTTCCATCTCCTAGCTGGGTTCCTCGTCTCTCATCTGTCCTTTTTCCACGTAACCCTACCTACTTGCTCAATCATTTCCTTAGCCTTCTTCAAGCCAAGTCAACCTTCTACACCTTCTCACCACTCCACCCACCAGTTTCTAGGTTACTCCAGGCCCCTATCCTACCTCCTTATCCATCCATGCACCTTCCCTCACTCACCCATCCTCTAAAATCCACTTTTTAAACATCCTGTAGAAATTTCTGACATCCTGTAGAAATCTCTGAACATCCTGTAGAACCCCTGCAGACTTCTTGTAGAAGCTCATGAATGAGGTTTCTTGATAGCCAAACTTTTTGAAACTCTTTGGAAGGGTGTTGAGCACTCCTTAGATCCTCTCTGAACCTTCCCAACCTTTTCCAAGCATTCCTCCTCCTTGATCCACCCCTGCACAGTCAAGAACAGTGAAAGCATATGCATGATAAAACTGACAACTTAATGAAAATTACAAAAAGATGTTTTCTTAGGACAGAGGTAGTCTAAGCACATGTATTTTACCTTCATAGAAGTAATGGCATCTCTTTCAGTAGTTTGTATGCTCATCCTTGCATCAGTAGGACTAGTTGGTAGAATTAGGGTTTGCACTTTTCTCCAAATTTTCAATCTCTTTTCGCAAATACATTAGCTTTCTTCGAGTTAGATTTCATCCATCAATTACAAAGCTTCTTCTAAGAGCTCATAGAAGTTGGCTTAAGCTCCTAGCGGACTTGTGCCAGCTGACCAAGTGACAGCTGCGACAAGAGCTAGTACTTGTGCATACAGCACCGTCACTTCCAAGTTTGTTACGAATGACTGGGTTGATAAAAGTAAAATGCATTTGTCTAAGCTACTTTTATAATGAAATCTTAAGAAAACATATTTTTGTATTTTTTAATGAATTTGTAGGATTATTATGCATGTGTTTTTACTGTATTTGACTGTGCAGAGGTGGATCGGCAGAAGGAAATGCTTGCAAGAGGTTGGGAAGGTTAGAAGAGTTCCCAAGGGGCCCCCAACACCCTTCCTGAGAGTTTCACAGAGTTTGGCTATCAAGAAACCTCATTCGTGAGCTTCTACAGGAAGTCTGTAGGGGTTCTACAGGATGTTCTGGAATTTCTACAGGACGTTCTGTAATTTTCTATAAGATGTTCCAAAAAGTGGATTTTGGAGGGTTGATGGAGGAAAAATGGTGGGAAAGTGGAAATGGAGGTTGGATAATGATTTTAATGGGTTCAGGACCTGGCACATGAGGCTAAGGAGTGATTGGATTTGGTTCAAGGAAGGAGGAAGCGATGATGCACAAGGATGTGGAAATTAGGGCAAGGTGGGAAAAGTATGGCAAATGAAGGGTAGGAATCATGGATTAAGGGTTGGAGCAGATTATCTAATGGAGGAAAGGTAGATAGAGAGGTAATATAGGTGATCTGCACACAATTTTCTAAAACTGACCAAACAAAGACTATGCAAACCCAAGATCTAGCTATCTTGACCTAATTTGACCTAAATAATAGCAAGGAAAATGAACAGCAGTTTATTTGCAACGAAATAATGTGAAATGCTATGGAAACTAAGCAATCAAGACTCTGAACATGTAACCAAATTTTGCAAATACAAATCGAACACTAATGATTGCATGGTGAAGCAAAGACTGTGTTTTTGTTGGCAGCAAGGTCACCTTGATCCCAGCTCCTGATCCCACTGAGGGAGAGGTGAAATCAGAGGAGCTTGATGGCCTTTTTTGTAGCTCTTCCCTATTAATAACCTATCAACTCAATATGAACATAAAAATCCTTTTTAATCATCAAAAGAAATCTAAATAACAAAGCAAGATTTAAATCTAAATAGCATATTTTATTCTAAGAATGCAACAAAAACACATAAAGTCTGAGCAACTAGTCCAGCTCCTCGTCTTTCATTGCTTTAATCACCAGCCTCACATCCCAGGCTTCTGAAGTAGTGTCCTCCACACTGTCATGGAATCAGGCCTTCCTTTCCACCTCTTCCCATTGCTTATGCTCTTCCTCTTCTGTTCCTCCTTCTAACAATCCCAAAAGCAAGGGTGGACTTAGCTTGAGGCCTATCCAATTGGCCTGGAGGTTTTGCATAGACTTCTTGTAGAGAGGCACTCGTGCCAAGGCCTCCCTCATTTGAGTTTGAGTGTGATATTCCCGGATTTTGAGGCCGTGGGACAATGTGTTCCACCTACGGGTGCAAGCATGAACACAATTGTCCCCTAATAATCGCTCCATATCCTTGAAGTGTGCTATGGCCTGGGCCTAGCGATCTATGTACTCTAATAAAGCCTGAGAGTTGGTTGCTAGGTGCTGGTGAGCGGATATCAATGCTGTGGGGTCCCCTGGCTCTGCTCTAATCAGCAGTGGTTCATGTAGTTCCCGGTCCATAACATTCTTGACCTCAGTTGCTCTCTTTTCTTCGTGGTTTAACCATGAGGTCATTGCCATCAGCTGCATGTCCCCTACTGTTGTGTTGGGGTCCCACGAGGTGATGTTTGGAAGGGCCAAATTATGGAGGTAAAACTCTGAAAGCTTAGCCTTATCTTTTGATGAACTGGTGTTACATAAATCCATGAATTGCTGGGGGTTTTGGATGTGGGAGATACCCCTCTGTGTCAATGTGTTGATTTGGAACTAGAGCCACTGATCCCTTAGGAACAAGCCATAAGATTTGGGCGGCTGCCTACATTGTAGAGCTTCCATTGCCCAACTGGCCATGCAGGCTAGTTGTGCCTCCTTTTCTTGCATCTGTTGTTTTAGCGATTGTATCTCTATACCTGTCTGCAATTCCCTTTCCTGTAGCTGCCAGTTAAGTTCCTCAAGATCAGCTTGCATCCCTTCTTTTTCTTGAGGTTCTGCTGAGGGGTCCTTGGCTGCTGTGTCCTCTCCTTTTCTCTGTCTCTGGAGCTGTAGCTACTGTCTAAGCAGCTCATTCTCTTCTCTTAACTTGGCTTGTTGGGAGCTTTCCACATGCATTACTCTTGCCAACTCCCTTTGTGTTTCCTTGAGCCTTTCCTCTAGAGGCCCTATATCTACTATCCCCTTGGATTTAGTGATCCTCATCCAAGTGTGGGTTCGTACTCTTTCTTCCTCTAGTGGTAGAAACAGTGGCACTGTGAACTTTTGAGGAATAATTTTGCCGGCCTCCAAAAAGTTATAATAAGAGCCCAGGCTAGGCTGGGGCCTTGGTTCCATGATGACATCGGTCTTCTCCTCCTCCTGTGGTGACTTGGCTGCTCTTTCCTCCATCTGCTCAGTTTCTTTCAGCCTAGCCAAATTTTCCTGTAGAATAGCCTAAGCATCCTGTAGAGAGGCTTCTAAGCTCAATTTCTCCATTCTTTCCCTCCATGAGGATGTTTTCGAGCTCCCCCGCTCATAAGTAATGGATGCCTTGGAGGGGGACCTATCCTTTGGTGTGGTAGGGGTATCCACAATTGTGATTGGCTCTTTTGATGGAGGCTAGGGTCTGCCAGTCTTAATCCTCACACTCCTTTTCGCTTTAAAATACAGAGGAGTCTCCCTCTTTCGTTTCTCTTTTGGCTTGGGAGAGGTACATAGGGTGGCCAACACAACTGCTACCTCCCTAGCTAGAATTTCGGTCGATTTCTCCTTCTGCTATCCTTATTTCGGACTTCCTATAGAAAGTCCTGTAGCGGTTGTTTTCTGGCTTCCTGTAGAAGCCGTTTTTAAACTTCATGTATAAATAGTCTGTTGTTTTCATGTATAAGCCGAGGGCACTGTTTTAGCCTGCTTGGCTAAGGGGATTTTTTCCTTTAACTTGGCTGAGGTTCCTTAGGGGTGCCCTTACTGACTTGGACTTTCTCAGTCCTTTCTACCCTGCTCTGTAGTATTTTCTCCCTGGGTGTTGGTGCAATTTTACCATCCCCTATTTTGGCAGCTTCCCCCTTTTCTTGTGTTCCTTTCTGTTCTTTCTTTGGTGTTTTTCCTAGGGTTTCTTGTTCTTTAACCTTCTTCTCTGCCTGAGTATGCTCCTCATCCTCACTGCTGGAGGAAGTGAGCTCCTTGGCCAAGACTCGGATGTCATCATCCTTCGACATATTCCGAAAAATTTCCCAGGAGAGAGGGACAGTGAAAGTGTGGAGTGTATCTTCCACGAGGAGCTTGATAAGCCCATGATGGACTAGCTGGTCTAGTGTCCCCTCTCTCAGTTTGGTGGCACACTCAGTCATGGACTGTAGGAGGAAGTAAGGAATGCTCAATTTTTGCTCTGAGGGTAGGTCCATTTAGTGCCTGAGTTCTGTGAGCAACCGGAAATGATAGCCATACACGATGCTAAATCACCCCTCACATGTAATATACTTCATAATTTGGAGGTTGACTTCACTCCAGAACGGTTGTACACTAGTTCTTTGAAATCCATTCTCGTCCTCTGAGAATTGCTCCTCTGGCAAGAAGAACTCTTTTTTAGCTTTCTGACCCAACTTCCTCTCCTCCTTATCCCAGGGTACCCCCATGGTAGATCAGTTACTTTGCTGATGAGCTGTGGGCTGAGTCTAAGGGTGAATCCTCTAAAGTTGACAATGGCCAATGTCTTTGACTTCGGCTTCAGGGACCTGAGGAATTCTTCTGCAATTTCATCGTCGTGACCTTGAAGCTTGTCACAAAATGACATCCAGTGTGCACGGGAAAACAAGTCCACCACCTCAGGGGTTTCTCGTAATTTCTTGGAGTCCAAAGGTTCTTTTCTAATGAACCCTCCCAGCATGGTAAAAACTCTGTGTTTGTTCGCGCTTTCAAGTAGACAGGGAGTTCTGAGTGTATTTCCTTCTCAGAGCATACAAAATATATCTTTGTGTCAATTACCCTGTGATGAACTTGCCTGCTCGTATACAGAAGGAGGACTTCGGGATTTTTCTACATGGAGCGTAGAGCTACATCTCCATTATACACACATTCATATAAAATTTACAATTTTTACCAGTGCCTTGACAGTGTCTCAATTTCTACAAGAGGGATTTTAATTCAATCGTGGAGGAAATCTTGCATGCAGACCACGAAGACAATTTCGGGCAGTGATAAGAAAAAGGCTTTTGACTTCACAGACAGACTTGCATTCACATTTCCTTACACCCCCTCAATATGTCGAATTCACCACCTTTAGAATTATTTGCATGGGAAAGTTATGTTCAGGCCTACCTCACTGAAAATTGCCACCCTCGACGTGAACAGTCTGCGCTGCTTCGTATGCTGAGTTTCCTATAGCGCAGCTTCCTGTAGAAATCATTCTCAGCTTATGGAGGATGTTACGGTGGTGCAGGACTAGTCTGAGCGGTAGCAGGACGTTTGAACAGACCGAGAACTCGGGCTAACAACTTGCAGAGGAGGAGGACACGTACTCGACTGCAAAATGGCTGTGAGCATAAATGACTGCAGTGCATCATAAGTTATTCAACCGGCCAATTTTGAAATGCTGCGGAATTCATGGCGTGGGGGTGAGCTGTCCCTGCCGATCCATTGGTCGACGTCATGGCTATCATTCCCCAGCGTGTCCCTGACCGCCGAATTCTTCCCTCTGCATTCCTCGCCGCCATTCCTATCATACCGCCGCTTCTCCCCAGCTGGACACTTCCCACGTGTCAATTACCCGACTTTTCGACATAACCAAGCCCATTCGGATCCTACGAGGCCGCCTGACTGGCTGTGGTGACCAGTTGAATGGCAACCAGACTTGTTCAATCTATCCATTCTCGCAGTCATGCATATTTAGTGTATAACTTATGTAATTTGAAAAAATAAGGTTAGGCACTTACCTGTGTAGCCGTGGACGTGGTTTTTTCAAGTTTCGGGATGCTGGATCTGCTTGCTGCTACATCGTGCACAGGTTCTGGAGCTCCTCTTCATTGGTTGCTGCTGGCTACAAGACTTTGAGACCCGTTTCCCTGGTGGTGAATGCTGCATGCACCAGTTTCGTGAGTTGTTGGTGTCTTCATGGTATGTGCTCCAGCTGGATCAGCTGCTACAGGATTCCTGTAGGACATCCTATAGCCATTTCTCCTTCTAGGGTGCATGCTGAAATAAATGGAGTCACGTTCATAGGTGAAGGGTCTTGAGGTCGCCTTGATAGGTGAAGTGTGCGAACCTCAGAATGCCTTATTTTTTATTTGAAAAAAACAAATTTTTATCTGAAAAATAGGGTTCTGGTATGCATGTGTAGGTATATTCGACCAGATGGGAGCAGTGGTGGTGAAAGGAGGTGAAACAAGTGGAGGATGGAAGAAAAGAGTGGTTGCATGCCACCTCAATGGGATTCAAGCTTCAAATTCTTCTCCATAATTGATTCTGGCCCACCCAAAAGCTCTACAGGATGTTTCCTGTAGAAATACAAAACTTCCTATAGAAAGTCCTGTAGCTTCCTGCAGAAGGCTAAACCATGACCAGATTGTGTTCAAACCTTGGAAAAAATGAGTGTTCATGGAGGGAGTGTATGCAAGGCTGCCTGGTAGCTTGGTAGGGACCCTTGTCCTTGAGTTGAGAGCCCTCCTTTTTGCACTGTGTTCCTGCAACCTGCAACACTTTCCAGAGATTAAGCTTGTTTGTTTTTCCTCTGTTTCTTCCTTCTTCTTCTTCTTCTTCTTCTTTTTTTAAGAGACAGCAAGAGCGCCTCAATGAGGTTTTCACCCCTACTATCTGCCTTGGGAACCTCAGAGAGTTTTTAACCCAAGGATCTTTTTATTCCAATTTTTCCAGAGAGACAACATGGGCGCCTCAATGAGGTTTTCACCCCTACCATCTACCTTGGGTGCCTCAGAAAAGTTTTCACCCAAGGTTCTTTTTTTATTGCATCTTTTTTTTTTTGATACATAATGATGCTCAGGGTGTGCCCAAAATAGAGGCAGAACCCTTCTCTATGACCAACACTGATTTTTCCACAATTTTGATGAACTCTTGCCTCGAAAGAGGTTTCCTGTAGATCTTTAGTCGATGCCCATTGATGAGCATGGGGATGGCTTCTTCATCAATAGTCTGGATAAGGACAAAACCATTTTCATTACACTTTTCCACTGCATATGGTCCTAGCCATCTTGTCCTTAGCTTCACTTTGAAATCCTTATGTCTGGAATCATACAACAACGCCCAATCTCCCGGCTGGAATTGTTTTTCATTGAGGTGCCAGTCATGCCATACCTTCCTCTGAAGTTGAATCACTTCTGAGTGGAGGAGGGCCTACATTCGGTGTTCATCTAACCCATTCAGCTACATTAAGCTTTCTTGTTGAGCATGGCTGAGATCTAGGTCCAGCTGAGCAGCCATCCTCAATGTGTTGTATTCAAACTCGATTGACAGCAAAGCTCTCTTCCCATAGACCAGCTCATAGGGTGTGAAACTGGTTGTGGTCTTCCAAGTGGTGTTGTAGACCCAAGTGGCCTCAACCAGGTGATCTGCCCAATCCTTTCTGTTGTTGCTCACCACCTTAGTCAAAATCCCTTCTAATGCTCTATTGGTGGCTTCCACTTTCCCATTCGCTTGAGGATGATATGGGGTGGAAGTCCTATGCTTGATCTTGTGATGAGCAAGCAAGTCTTCAATCAAGTTGGAGGTGAACTGGCTTCCTTGATTGGTGACTAACTCTCTTGGGTGGCCAAATTTGTAGAAAATGTTTTCTCTTAAAAACTCAACCACCTTTTCTTCGGTTGCTGCTTTGATTGCCTTGGTGTCTACCCACTTTGTCAGATAGTCCGTGCACACAATGATGTAAGACTTTTTCCTTGAAGGAGGGTTGATAGGACCCACAAAATCCATACCCCACTTCTCAAATGGCTCAAGAATCACTTGAGGTTGGAGAGGCATTTCGTCCCTTGGAGTCGGTTTCTCCATCCTTTGGCATCGTTCACATTGGCTGATAAATATTCTGACTTCTTGATGAAGAGTGGGCCAATAGTAGCCTACCTATAGAATTTTGAAGGCAGTGCTCTTGGCTGCAAAATGTCCTCCACAAGGCCCATCGTGACAGGTTAGGAGGATGTCAAAGACTTCCTCCTCCCTTACACAATGCCTTAATATCCGATCAGGGCAAAGTTTGAATAGGTTGCCCCTAATCCAAGTGAATGAGGCACTCTTCCTCACGATTCTACTCTTCTCCTTTGAGGATAGATGCGGAGGGAACTGTGCTGAGACCAGATAGTTTTCTATATCAGCAAACCATAGGGAGAGTACTGAGATAGCAAACAGATGTTCATCTGGCATCTGGTCATCCATTGTTCCTTCTTCACCTACAGGAAAATCCAATCTAGACAAGAAGTCAGCAACAACATTTTCTTTACCTAGTTTGTCAACGATAGTCAAATCAAACTGCTGCAACAAAAGTAACCATCTAATAATACGAGCATTCACATTAGGCTTATTCATTAAATATGTATTTGCAGCATGGTCAATATGTACAAATGTTTGATAGCCAGTGATGTAGTGTCGAAACTTGTTGAGGGAATGGACCACGGCCAAGAACTCTTTCTCAGTTACCGTATAATTCAATTTTGCCTTAGATAAGTTTTTGCTGACAAAGTATATAGCATATGGAATTTTTTCTTCAACTTGTCCTAAGGCTGCCCCTATCGCTTTGTTCGAGGCATCAGTGTGGATGTGGAAGGGTAGGGCCCAGTTTGGGCCTCTCAGAATTGGAGCGGACACCAACTTATCCTTCAATTCATTTAGAGCCCTCTAGCAGTCATTTGACCATTTAAACTCAACATCTTTTGCTAAGAGGCCAAAAAATGGTGAGGCTAGCTTACTAAAGTCTTTAATGAATCTTTTGTAATATCCCGCTAAGCCTAGGAAACTCCAAACATCTCTCACCTTCTAAGGAGGTGGAACCCTTGTGATGATAGCAATTTTACTGGGATCCACCTGTAATCCCTGGCGAGAAATGGTATGACCTAACACGGTCCCTTCAGTCATCAGGAATTCACATTTTTCAGGGCTGAGGGACAGGTTCATCTCAATGCACTTTCTCAAAATTTTTCCCAGGTTGGACAAGGCTTCTTGGAAGCTAGACCCATAAGGAGTAAAGTCATCCATATAGATTTCCACCGAATCATGGAACAACTTGGCAAAGATGCTTAATACAACTCTCTGGAAAGTGGCAGGGGCATTACATAGCCCAAAGGGAAGGACGCGGTAGGCAAAGGTACCCCATGGACAAGTGAAGGTGGTCTTATCTTGGTCCTCCGAGCTGATTTGGATCTAATTATACCCGCTGAACCCATCTAGGAAAGAGAAAAACCTCTTCCCTGACAGACCATCCAACACTTGATCTATGAAAGGTAAAGGGAAGTGGTCTTTCTTGGTGGCTTTGTTTAGTTCTTTGTAGTCCACACAGATTCTCCATTTCCCATTTTTCTTGGGTACCAACACCAGAGGGGAAACCCATTCTCTATCTGAGATGGGGTAGATGAATCCTGCATCCAACAATTTTTGTACTTCTTCTTTAACAATGTCCTTGAGGGATGGATTCATTCTCCTATGAGGTTTCCTACTGGTTTATAGTCCTCCTTAATGTAGATATGATGGGTACAGACCAAGGGATGTATTCCCTTCATTTCCTTGTAGCTCCAGGCAAAAGCCTCCAAATGGCGAGTCAAGAGGCTACATAGCTCCTTTTCCTGAGAGGGAGAGAAAGAGGAGCTTATCTTCAAAGTCCTCTCAGGGCCAAACTCTACACTCTTAACTCTGGGAGTGGTCAGATAAGTCGCACATAGGTCCACTAAAGCATTGGCCTGAGTATCTTCCACCAACTCTTCCAAGGATAGTGCACTAGGGGGAGGATTTTGGATTAAGTTCTCAATCAAATCATCCTCGGTTGGAGGACCTCCCCTGGTGGCATCTACTGTGCATAATGGTGCAGAGTAGACCTCATCCTCTTCTCCTTCTTCCAACTAGAGGGGTAAGTCATGTTCTAGAAGACGTTGGGCAGGAGGGTATACGACCAGCTATTTGGACATAGGCACATTTTTGATGGTCATGCTTCCAGCTCGACAGCTGATGTAAACATCTACAGTAGCCAGCCAAGGCCTTCCCAAAATGAGGGGATATCCCGTGAGTTTTGCCTTTGGCTGAAGGACCAAAAAGTCCACAGGGTATTCCCAGGAGTCAACAGAGACCAAGACATCTTCCACAATCCCTTCGGGAGTCATGGTGGAGCGGTCTGCCAATTGTAGCACTGTCGAGGTCTTCCTTAGGGAACTCTGAAGGTTGAGCTTAAGCATGGTGTCCCTGGTCATCACATTAATGGCGGCCCCTAGATCAATCAAAGTGTGGGGTATAATGGTGCCATTGATGTGGACATCAACTACAGGACTCCCAGGGTCCAAATACTTTGGACAGATTACTTGCTCCAACATTAGATCGGATAGTTGTCCTATGACATTGATGGTTGAGGCATCTTTCTTTCGCCTACCTAGGTGCCTAAAACACTTCTCCTTAATCAATTTGTTGTATATCGGTACATCTTTTATGGTCTGGAGAAGTGGTATTTTCACACATAACTGCTTGGGTTCTCCGAGAAGCTCATCCTATTCTGGGTTGGGTTGTGTGGTTCCTGTGAGTCGCTCAGGAAAGGGTGGAATGACTTGGGGTTCACTTTCCTATTTCTCTTCCTCCTCCTCTAGGGGAGGAGGTTGGCGCTCTGGAAGGACCTTCCCAGATCGCAGGTTGATCTCCTGGATCTCCACAGCATAGGTAGGGCATGTCGTTTCCCTAGTATATACCTAGTGGGCCTGTCTGTTGTTGGGGTTCGGGTTCGGTTGAGCAGGAATCTGGGGTTGTCTTGGAGGAGCAGGAGGTAATGGTTGTGGTTGAGCCAGTGGTGGAGGCAGAATGGCGGGAGGAGTGTTGTATTAGGGCCTCCACCCCAGTTGAGGTGCATTCCACTGAGGTTGTGGCTGGGCATGAGAGTGAAACAACTGAGAAGGAGGTTGAGTGTGGTATGGAGATGGATAAGACCATGGAGGAGGTGCGGACTAGGAAGGATGAGTAGGGGGGCCCCAAGAAGGTATATGAGCGGATTGGTTGGGGTTGTAATAAGCTTGGAATGGCCCTTGCATCCCCTGTTGATAAGGTCTAGGTTCATGTGGCCTCCTTTGGTTGAGGAAGTAGAGAGGTTCAGTATCCACCTCAGTCCCTAGGTACATGGCTATAAATCCCAGCAAGGTAGGGAATTGGTTGGTGGGGTGGTCTTCCTCACAGACGAAACATACCTCTATTGAGTGCAATGGGCACTCATTCTTGGGATGCTTCCTCGTGCATATAGGACAAAAAATGGCCAAAGCCCTCTCAGCTTCTTCTTTCTTTTGCTGAATTCGGAAGGTATCAAGTTGCATGGCAATAGTCTGTCTCATTTCGCTCTTTAGGTCTTCCATTTGGTTAGCAAACTCATGCTTGGAGAAAGAGGTACTGGCTGAAAGATGATTCCCCTTACCTCTCTTCCGGGCTGCCCTAGAATGGTTTCTAAACACGGTCTTTATGTCCTCGTAAGGTAGTTGGTAGATGTCTCCTCCAGCCAGCATGTTAAGGGTGTCTAGAAGGTCTTCAGGGACTCCTCAGAGTAGAACTAGCTTCAGAGATTCCGGGTCAAGTGTGCACCTACCCCGTTTATAACTGAGTTGAAACCTTTCCTCGTAGTCTTCTAAAGATTCATCGCTTCCCATGGTCATCTGAAAGATTTCTCCCTTAGTTTGCTTGGATATAGAGTAGTCCCAGTACTTTGTATTGAAATCTGGCTGCATCTGAGCCCAAGTGGTGATACTGTTTCCAGGTAACCCCATGAACCAGCGTAATGTCACGTCCTTGAGGGTAGAGGGAAAGAGTTTCAGCTTTTGCTCATCCTCAGCATAGTCATAAGTTCGACAAAGGAAAGCAAACGCAAACAGGAAGGTATTAGGGTCTTCAGTAGTCAGTCCATGGAAGTGAGGTAGAGCAGAGGGACTTATGTTTTTCATTTTCATGTCTCTATTGGTCTCTTGGATGGGAAAGGCACCTTCTATTCTCTCATCTTCTCTTCTACCATTTCGGTTTTCAGCCATGGCTTCAGATGGAGTGTTCCCTAACTCTTCTTCTGTTATAGGATCTTCATATATCTCAGGAGGTTCACCTATAGGTTCTTCTGGCTCACTGTCACCAGAGAAGAGAGAAAGTTGACTCAGCGATGTGGTGGGGGTGTTGGGTAAGAATTTGCCGGTTTTATCTCTATTCCTACGAGGCATGAAATGGAAAGACTTTTTTTATTGCTTTTGCTTTTTTCTTGGTTGGTACCTACAAAACTAAAATAGATTGAACTGCAACTAACTATCTTGCTGAAATGAAAATGCGGAATTGAAATGAAAGTGGAAAGGACTAATCTATTTTGTGCAAATGAAATTGCAGGAATGAAGTGCTAAGCTACGCTTGCAACATTGAAATTTCGGAATTGAAATGATAAGCTACGCTTGAAGAATTGAAATTGTGGGATTGAAATGCTAATCTATGAAAGCAAGAAATGTCTATACTACTTTTGTGGAAATGAAATTGCAGAATGGAAATGAAATAAACTACTTAGCAGAAGGTTGTAGGAAAAAAAATAGAATAAAAGCAACAATCACCAATACTTTGATGCTTCCCCGGAAATGGTGCCAAAAATATGGTGGGCTCCAGTATTGCAGCAATAATACTGCAACTCCTGGGACTCCCTTCTTTACTTTCATCAACCCGGTCATTTGTAACAAACTTGGAAGCGACGGTGCTGTATACACTAGTACTAGCTCTTGTCGCAGCTGTCACTTGGTCAGCTGGCACATGTCTGCTAGGAGCTTAAGCCAACTTCTATGAGATCTTAGAAGAAGCTTTGTAATTGATGGATGAAAGCTAACTCGAAGAAAGCTAATCTATTTGCGAAAAGAGATTGAAAATCTGGAGAAAAGTGCAAACCCTAGCAAACCCTAATTCTACCAGCTAGTCCTACTGATGCAAGGATGAGCATACAAACTACTGAAAGAGATGCCATTACTTCTATGAAGGTAAAATACATGTGCTTAGACTACCTCTGTCCTAAGAAAACATATTTTTGTAATTTTGATTAAGTTGTCAGTTTTATCATGCATATGCTTTCACTGTTCTTGATTGTGCAGGGGTGGATCAAGGAGGAGGAATGCTTGGAAAAGGTTGGGAAGGTTCAGAGAGGATCTAAGGAGTCCTCAACACCCTTCCAGAGAGTTTCACAAAGTTTGGCTATCATGAAACCTCATTCGTGATCTTCCATAGGAAGTCTGCAGGGGTTCTACAGGATGTTCAGATATTTTTACAAGATGTCAGAAATTTCTACAAGATGTTTAAAAAGTGTATTTTAGAGGATGGGTGAGTGAGGGAAGGTGCATGGATGGATAAGGAGGTAGGATAGGGGCTTGGAGTAACCCAGAAACTGGTGGGTGGAGTGGTGAGAAGGTGTAGAAGGCTGACTTGGCTTGAAGAAGGCTAAGGCAATGATTGAGCAAGTAGGTAGGGTTACGTGGAAAAAGGACAGATGGGAGACGAGGAACCCAACTAGGAGATGGAACAAGTGGCTCAAATGATGTTTAGGTGGATGAAAGAGTGGTGGAGATGCCCTGCACGGTGTACATTCAACCGAATCAACAAAGTCTTGCAAATGATCAAAGTCCTAGCTAATCTAGTCTAACTATAAATAACATAAATGAACAATAGCTTTATTGGAAAGAAAACCATGTACATCAACTATGCAAAGAAACATTTTAGACATCTAAACCCATAACTAACTTCTACAAGGGAAAACAGTACACTAAGGATTGCATGGTCAAGCAAACTAGTGTTCTTGTTGGGGCAACACTGTTTCTTCAATTCCAGCCCCTGATCCAATAGGGATGAGGTGAAACTGAGAGTGTGGTTGTCCCTTTCTTTGGAGCTTTTTCTATTATTATCTCACCAAAACACCTGAAGCAATTCTATTCATAAACAGTGATCTATTCTAGCAACACAACTAAATCTGCCTAACAGAAATACGTTTCAAATGCATAAAGGGAAACAGTGATGCATAAAGGAAAAGTAACAGTATAGAAAGGAAGCCCTAGGCTCTTAGGTTGGGCCCAACCCTAAGAGCTATGGCTCCTATAGAAAACTCAGAGTTGATATAAAATTGGACTGCTTCTCATTATCAAAAAATAGTCATAAGAGTTATGCCAAAAATGGCTACAAGATAACAAAGTAAAGCTAGTAACACTGTGGTGCAAAATATGCAATGGTTTCAAAAGTCCCTTATGAAGGTTGAGGCCTCAACATTTATACATCACGAGGGCCCTAGCTGGCCTCCTCAATCTGTGGAACTCGGCTGTCCAAACTGTGAGTTAGACAGTCCCTTCCAAAATCTGCTTGGCTGCCTTCTAGATTCGGTTTTGGTGGTCTTTGGAGCTCGGTGTTGGGGGTGAAGATCCAAATGAAGGGTTATTTAATGCCATAGACAACCCACCTATGAATCCTCACCTCAGGCTTGGCTGTATTTTAGCCCATGATTGCTCGGTTTTGCTCCAACATGTGTCAAAAAAACCTGAAATGAGCACGTGTTAGCCACCTAGTAAGAGTGACTACCCTTATTCGTACAAATGACATAAACATACTGAAAATAATGCATAAGCTATGGAAAATGAAGGATTGAACAAGGACTGAACAAGGATAATTAGGCCAAATGAGCCAAACAAATTACCAATTTTGGGGCTCATCAGTTATCACAACTAGTCATGCTACACAGTTTCTTCTGGTTCTAGTGGCATTTTGAAAATGACAGCCTTCACCAACTGTAACGCGTCATCCACAGGCTCCATCCATTGATCTTCAAAAAGGAATGTCAACAAGAACCCTTTGTGCAAGATATCCCACTCACCTATTCCATTTCAGAGCTCTGCTTCAGTATACCAGTTCCTGGGAATGACATCTAGGGTGTGATAAAATAAGTGCACCCACTCTGGTTGAGGTTCCTCTCCGTATGCTTTGATCCATATGGTAAGGTGTAGGCATGGGTCATCATGTCCATTTCATTTCTCCGTTATTTGTAGTTCCAGCTTCCCAAAGGTTATCTGCGTCATGTGCCTGCAACCGCGCCAATCTTTGAAAGTCCCTTCATGTGTGCCCCACCATTGCATAGGTGTCACGCACAATGCCCATCTCAATGCATCAAACTGTTGGTGCTCTGGGACCTCGATTTCAAATTTAGTCAGGAATTCATCTATTATTGTCAGCCCATCATACATCAACAATTCGCATTCCTGGGCCCTAATGCAGTATAGAGATTTAATCACCATATTGTAGTGTAGCGTGGTCACTCCATTCAACCCATTATGCCACCGCTCATCTTCTTCATCTGAATTGGTGGCGCAGGACTCTACATAGCCTTGTGATATTCTTCTATCCTCCATTGACTTGACCCATTCTTGCCTTTGTGCAGAAATTTTGTAGATACAGTCTAATTCTTCGTCACTTTCTTTGTTGCACGCAGGTTCAATGTAGCGTGGTCCTTCAGCCAGATCTAACAGAACGACTACATGGAGTGACTTCATTTCAAATATCGTTGTCTACTTCTTTAAATTAATAACCCCCTTCATGTCGATGGCCTAGTCTATTCCTAACAATGCAAGATAAGGCGTACTTTCATCCATGATTTCAATAACTTCAAAGTCCATCCAAGTACTTGCGCCATCAATATCTACAGTAATTCCTTGCAGCCTTCACATGGAAAGGATCTTCTGTTGGTTTGCCATCCACAATTGGATATGGGACCATTGTAGTGTGCACTTACCCATGCGCTCCCAAGTCTGTTTAGGCAGTACGTTGGCATCTGATCCCAAGTCTAGAATGACCTGATCCATCTCATAATTGCTGATTTGTGTCGTTAATCGCATTTCCCGCCTAGTCTGCGATGCATGTCTTCTAAATTTTCAAACTATGCGAGGTTCACTCCACCCTACGCATCTATTTATCAATTACTGTAAGCCTCTAATGGCCCTATTATCACGAAGCAATTTTATGCATGTCTCTAAAAAGGTAGTTATCATTGAGGGATCCGTGTCCGGCTCAGGCTGATCCCTACTACCTAGGGTAGAGACCTCTGCAAAGCTCTCCCTATTTTCTAGATATGTCTCCTTGCCAACCCCTGTGTCTTCCTTACTTAAGGTCCTTCTATCCTCTCCTGTGGCCGTGCCACTTCTTAGTACCATGTTTACTTTGGGGTCTTCATCGCGGGGTTCGGACCTCATCATCTGCATGTTCTGGGTCGTTGTTGGTAACGCTACCCTTTTTTCATGAATCTGTGCTATTAGTGTAGGGAAATCTATCAGCTCATGATCGAATTGTTCACAGTAAGTGCATGAAATTCTAGTTGGGTTGGTACAATCCCACACGTAATGTTTTGGTCCTCTGCAGTTGTAACAGATTAGCTGTCCACGAAACTTCATGGCCCCATTCCGCCCTGTCCTCATCCATGTCCCTAGAACCCACCATGCACGATCACCGCAGCTGGATCCTGACCTCGCACCTTAGTTTGCATTTTGTAAGCAGGTGACTGGTCCATTAATAATCGATAGCTATGACAGTCTCTTTCCTCGTGGCCCATTGATCTGCAAAAGTTGCAAAATAGCTGTTGGGAGGTCTGGTTGAATTTTGGTAGTATATGACAGTTATCTGTGTTATGCTTTCCTCGCACATGACAGATTGCACACCAGAGCAGGGTTGATGTGCTTGGCCCTTCCTGTGCCTCTAGTTGCAATGGTGTTGGTCCCCCCATTGCCACATAATTCGCCAACACTGGGAAATGATCTTTATCATGCCCCTGGCCCGTGTACTTTATACACCATACTTCCTCTTGGACTTCTGGGTGAGGTGCCTATTCCTGTTTTAACTTCTTCATTTTCAAACACAAGTCTTGGATCTATGCTTGGATTTGCTGAACTCCCAACCCCAGGTCTTGTAACGAAGTTTTGTGCAACCTCAGCCTAGGTTGAGATCTTCTGTTGTGACAAAGCTATCATCAGATGTGGTGTTAATGATGCCATAAACCAAGTGCAGTGCCACCCATCTGTTAGTGTCATGTTTGCTTCGCAGATAGTAATTTTTAGTCTTTGATCCAAATCCCACAGGGTTTCACCAGGCATCATCACGATCTCCTTGAACCCTATGATCAACTATGTTTCTGATTTGGCTGGCTAAACTCTTTCTTTAGTTCGGTTTGGATTTCTGCTGTCCCCGTAGTTGGGTGATCGCTTGAGTACTTTATGTACCATGTTAGTGCTCGGTCCTACAGTGCGCTAACTAAGGTAGCCTTTCTGATACTATCATCCGTAATTTTATGTGTGTTCCATACTGATGTTAACATGAACCAAAATTTTTTTGGATCTTCGCTTCCTGCTCCCTTGAATACTGGTAGCTAGATCACACTCGTCATTGTCAACCTTATCAAAGTACTCTGAACTAATATTACTCCTCGTCCCTTCGATCCTTCAATTATTTCTCCATAGAGTCCCCATGTTCCACATTAGACACCCCTTTGGTAGATCCCAGTCCTGACAACAAAAACATTTGTTGGCTTATAGGGGCTTGACCTACGTTCTAAAGAGTTATTTAGCCAAACAAATCCCACAACTACTGGCCCTTTCGGCAACATCCCAAGGAGCATGGACTGAGGTCTCACCCGTGGTAGTAGGGGAGGGTGTTGGAACTAGGTTTCCACACCCTTGGGATGTCTTGATGTGGTCTGGAGGTTTCACGCACCATTCCATGGCTTCGCGCCACTCTGATTCACGCAAATCCGGGCCCAGAATACTCCTTAATACTTATTAATGCGTTGTTTATAGATTAAATCTACTTTTTATGGTCTTTAAGAAAACATTTATCAGAATTAACTAGTTCGTGCACTTAAAATAGGCACAAATTCACATATATTCATAACATATGCATATGTGCATATATCAAACAGTTATATCAACCATACAATAGCCAGACCCACAAGAGTTCAGATTTAACATATAATTTCATAATCAACTTATCTTTATTCAATTTCTTCACCAATACATCCAGATCCACCCTGTGCACTCAGCTGCAGGGGTCCGCGTACACAGCTGCAGAGCCTCTATCTACTACCCAATACCCTCGACTCGGACTTATATACGCTTTCAGACTTTCCTTCTTAAAAACCCATTACACATCAAATCCAAGATTACATACCAAAAAACTACCTTATACCCATAGAGCCTCACTCTATTTATACCTTCCTATGGTCTGCAGACCGACTTACTTCCTATTATTCTATATTATTTCTTAGGTGGACAACCCTTTGACTCGACCTTTTAAATTTCGTGCTCCACATATTTCGAAGGTTTACAGTATTTTTATCCCAACTTCTAGGCTCTGAGACCCAAAACTGTTACACAGGACCTCCACTACCCAAAATATTCTATTGGTTTGCCATTCGTAATTGAATAGGGGACCACTGTAACACAGGCCTGCCCATACGTTCCCATGTTTGCTTCGGTAATACGTTCACATCCGAACCCAGATCTAGGATTACTTGATCATTTTCATATTCCCCAGTCTGTGCAATCAATCTCATTTCTCTTCCAGTGCACAATGCATGCTTCCCGGTCATCGCATGATTCTTGCCCAACTCGTCATTTGCCTCTACATGTTCACCCGAATGTGTTTCATTCAAATCATCCAACTCATCCATCGGCGGGTCATGCCACCCGTTCAAGACTTCACTCGGTTCACCGTTCGACCAACTCGGGTCATTCGGGCAGACGCCCTATCGTGCCCTCAAACGACCATTCGAACGGACGCCCTGTGGCACCCTCAAACGACCTCGAACGATCCTACCCAAATGCCATCGAATGACCCTGCATGAATGTCCTTACCTGATGACTTCAAACGACTTTTCTAAATGACGCCCTCGCCCAATGACTTCGCACTACTTTTCTGCACAATGCCCTCACCCGACGCCTTCACACAAATTTTGTGCACAATGCCTTCACCTGACACCCTCACATGAATTTCCTGCATGATGCCCTTGCCTAACACCTTTTCACAACTTTCCTGAATGACGACCTCGCCTAGATGAATTCGCATGATTTTCCTCGGCTTGGGTGCTTCAGCCCTGCACTTCGTCCGCTTGCACCTTTGCTCGAATTTCAGACCAACCTTCACACTTTCACCTTATTCCACCCTTGGACACTTTGAACTATGCATTTTGATGTGATGCCTTAGCTAATGCCAAAGCATGCCCATATATATATCTTGTCGTCCATGAATCGTTGTGACTCCATGCTTGGCAACCACCATACATTCCTTCTTTTTAATTTTCGAATGAGCTGGCTAGCCCACTGGCCAACCCAATCGTCATGTCTCCTTCATTTGCTCGTTTGGAAAAATGCCCTTGGACACCCCTGCCTGGTCATTCAACCCGATTCCCTCGCCCGGTCATTCGAACAAATGCCCTCAGACGCCCTCACCCAATCATTCAACCTAATGCCCTTGCACGGTTGTTCGAACAAATGCCCTCAGATGCCCTCGCCTGGTCGTTTAGCCCGACGCCCTCGCACGGTCATTCAAATAAACGCCCTTGGATGCCCTCACTCATCGTTCGCCCGTGCCAACTCCCATCAACCCATTAGTTAAACGCATCCATCCAGCATGCCCAACTCGTGGGCTTGACTCCATTCATTTCAGTGGCCCAATCTATTCCTAACAATGTGGGATAGGGATTGCTGTCATTGACAATATCTATCACTTCAAAATCTGTCTGTGTGCTCGTGCCTTCAATATCAACTGTTACCCCTTGCAATCTTCCCATGAGAAAAATTTTCTATTGGTTCACCATTCGTAATTGAATAGGGGACCACTGTAACACGGGCCTACCCATACGTTCCCATGTTTGCTTCGGTAATACATTCACGTCCGAACCCAGATCTATGATTACTTGATCCATTTAAAATTCCCCAATCTGTGCAGTCAACCTCATTGATTTTCTAGTGTGCAATGCATGCTTCCCCAATTTTCGGACGACGCATGGTTCCCCTAACCTCACGCACCTAGTCATCAATTCTTGTAGTCCTTTAACTGCCTTGTTGTCACGCAATAGTTTCATGCATGTCTCCAGAAAGGTAGTAAGCATTTAAGGATCCATTCATGGCTCTAGTTGATCCTTACTACTTGAAGTGGAGGCCTCCATGAAGCTCTTCTTAGCTTCCATGAATGTCTCCTTTGTGTGTTCTAAGTCAAACTCGGGTTCGTTCACATGAGCCTTGCGAACCCATGTATCTTCCTCGGGCTGCTTCCCCTTATCCTCCCCCATGGTTGCATCGCTTCTGAGAATCATGTTCACATTCAGGTCTTCTTCGCGCGACTCAGACCTCATCATTTATATATTCTGAGACGGGGGAGGCTAGAATACCCCTTTTTCACGCATCTTTGTAATCAACGTAGGACAATCTATTGTTTCATGATCAAACTGAGCACAACACGAATAGGATATCCTCGCTAGGTTGGTACAATCGTGGGCATAGTGCATTGGTCATCCGCAATTGTAACAAATTAACTATTTGCAGCCCCTTCCTGGTCCCATTCCACCTCGTCCTCAACCTCGCCCCTGAAATCCAACATGTGCCATCCCTGCATCTGGGTCGAGGGCTCGCATTTCGGTCTGCATCCTATAGGATATGGTCTAATCCATCATTAGCTCATAACTACTGCAAGTTTGCTCATCATGGCCTACAGACCTGCAGAAGTTACAAAACAATTGCTGGGGTGTCTGTGTATATTTCTACAGCAAATGATAGTTGTCCGTCATGTTTTTCCCTCCTATCTAATAGATCACACACCATAAAGCGAGTGTCACACTCAGCCTTGCCTATGCCTCTGGTCTCAATGGCATTGGCCCTCCTCCTACCAAGTAGTTCACGAACACTGGATAGTGATCCTTGTCATTACACTGGCCTTTGCATTTTATGCACCATACTTCCTTTCATGCCTCTGGCCGCGGTGCCCTATCTTACTTCATGCTTTGCATTTCCAAACACAGATTTTGTAGTTACACGTGGATTTACTGAACTCCCAACCTAGGTTCTTGTATCGGGGTCTCATGTAATCTCATCGACATCTCCAACGCTTCAGCCTGGGTAGAAAGTTTCTGCTATGACAACACCATCCTCAAGTGTGGTGTCAGAGATGCTACAAACCATGCATGATGCTGTGCATCTGTTAGTGTCACATTTGCCTCACGGATCGTACTCTTCAGCCTTTGGTCTAGATCCGAGGGGGTCTCGCCTAGAAGCATCGCGATCTCTTTAAACCTGATGATTAATTGTGTCTCTGATTTTGGACTGCTAAATTCTATGTTCAATGCATTCTGGATCTTTGCTATCCCTGCATTTGGGTGGTCGTTAGAGTGCTTGATGTACCACGTTATTGCATAATCCTATAGTGTGCTCACCAATGTAGCCCTCTTAATGTTGTCATATGTGACACCTTGTGTTTCCCATATTTCTCTTACCACGAACCAGAATTGATATAGATCCTCATTCCCTACTCCTATGAATACTGGTAGTTTGATCATACTTGCCATACTGAACCATGGAAGTGGTGGATGTGGGGTGGGTGGAGATGGTGGTGAAGGAGGTGAATTGGGTGGCATTGTGGGTGGTAATCGTTGAATCCGCTGCCTTATCAAACTGACCACGCTTCTTGGACAAACTTTCATGAGCTCATCCTTGCTCTCCCGCGGGGGTGAAATTAAGGGACTATCTTCTAATTCTTCACTACTTCCACTTCTGTAGATTCTTCTGCTCCACATAGTCCCAAACATTAATTTATTCGCATAACCCACTTTTCACATAATAGCATCTTAATCTAGGTATTCAAAGATTTAATATACTTACCTCATGGTCCCTTCAGAAAACATCACTTTGCCTCACTATAACTGACGGTCGTGTCCACCGCGAACTTAGTGATAAATCCTCCTATTATTTGGTCGAGCTAGTGGTCCATAGCTCACGTTATCTTATCTTTTGAGGCTTCTAGTCTGTGCACTAATTCCAGAGTCAACATTATCGATTGGTTGAGCCTACACCTTCCCTGGCTATCAGCTAACCTCATGATCCACTCATACAGTTCAGAAGGAAAGGACGCAAAGAAAATCTCGTGGATTTCTGTATACACATAGCGACCCAACCACGTTTTTCTCAGATACTTGCAGAGTTCTGTTTTCTTGTGTCGCGCACTCATGAATCTTCTTGTCCAACCACTCCTCAATTTCCTTCTTTGTTGGGTTCCAATGGCACGACATCAAACATCCTTTATGCAGATCCCGGTCCCAACAACGGAACCATTTGTTGGCTTAGTGGGGCCTGACCCAGGCTCGAAAGTGATTTAGTCAAACAAATCCTAGTACTACTGGCCCTTTCGGCAACATTCCATGGAGCCTGAACTAAGGTCTCACCCGAAGTAGTATGGGAGGGTGCTAGAACCAAGTTTCTGCACCCTGGGGATGTTTGATATGAGGTGATTGGAACGCGGCCCAACCTTCACACTTATTGCGCTAGCACCCCTGTGGGCACTCCTCGCCCTGTGATACTATCTTCACACAGGTCTAGCCACAACATGAACCATGTTATTCACCCAAGTCTCCCTTAATTAGTCTCTATTAGTTGCTTACTTGGATTAACTTCACATATGAGCATTCATACAAGTATTCATCAAGTGTGTGTAATAAATGAATTGAATAAAAGTAAGGCATAACATTCAACCACGGATTCAAGAATGGATGAACAGAGTAAAATTCTCTTTATTATCTTTCAAATCCAAGTACAATCCCACTTACAGACCTGACTCTACCCTACACACTTAGTTACAGGCGTCTGCGCACTCATCTGCGGACTCTACTAGGCCTTTACACACTCAACTACAGAGCTTCTTCCTACTACTACAACCTCGTACACTTCAACTTTCCCTCTATTATCTTCCCATGCCTTCGCTATTCTATCTATTCTCTACTTATCCAAGCTTCCAAACTATATTTACACTTCGAGCCTTTCTCTATTTATACAATCCCGTGGTCCACGGACCATGGGTAGGCTGACACAACTTTACATTATTTTACAATTCTTATGGCATACAACCCTATGACTCATCCTATACTTTCGTGCTCTACGTCCGCAATTCGCGGAGTCTTATAATAAAATTGACCAAACTCGGGCTTTAAGCCCAAAAACCTGCTGTGGGGGATCCCATGCCCAACAGTCTTCACTCACACCACATCTACTTCTACATTCTCTAGACTTCCAATGGATAGAATACAATACTGGATTTCCATTCTCAATTTTATCGGTTAATATCTCATTTGCAGCTTCCCCATAAACTCCCGTGTTTTCCTAGGAAGGATGTTTACATCCGACCCCAGGTCCAGCATTGTGTGCTTAATTTGGAATCTTACAACCTCAACATTGATTCAGAATTCCTTTCCACTTCTCTTCTTATTTTGCCGCACTCTTCTGGTATGCTTTTCTGGTAAGTTGGTAGATGGTCGTTCCGCTTTGCCTTCCTCCTTTGAAAATGTTGCCTTTAAACTTTTGCGCAGCTCTTTCAACATGTATTCATCCTCAACGATTTGTAGGAAAAACTTAAGACATTCCACTATCAGGTGAGAATTGTTGAGAACAAGGCCATTTTGTCTCTGGTTCTCCCTTATCTTGGTCATCCCTTCGAATAATTTAGCTGCCTCGTGGTAATATTGTTTTTGTCGCTCATGCTAGTATGATTTCTTTGGGGATGCTACCTTAATGATCAAGAGTAGGTCCACCATACTTCTATCTTCCCCCATACTCTTTCCCCTCCTTCTAACTATATTTATATTGGTTACAGGAAGACCATTGTCGGTACAAGGTTCAGCGTTAACCAGGTTATCCCCTCTCTATCTAGTTCATTTTTCCCACTTTGCAATGAGTTCTAGGTAATCCTTCGTGGCATGAGTATTGATTCTACATTGTGAACACCATGGTCTCCTAGGGAGCAGGCATTGCCTGGAAACGTGCCCCTCTTGGTCACAGTTGTAACATCTTGAGGGACATCTTCCTCCCATTATTTTTCCTCTCCCATTTCCTGCTTGTCCTCCCTGGTTGGACTCATTGATCCTGAATGTCGACCTGTCTAGTTATTCTGCTAGAGCATCCAATTCTCTGCGTTGGTCAGTGTGATGCGTTGTGGATGCACAAAACTCACAATTATGGATGTTGGAGTACTTTTGTAGTATTGAGGACATCCGCGATAGATGTCCATACATCCTACAGATCTCACAATATTCCTGATTGTTTCATCCATGGAAAACTCCTTGCTCTCCTACCGCCGCAACTCCTATTGTTGGTGGGGTTCCTGATGATCCTGCAACTCCCCCTGGATGATTAATTCCCTACAAACTGAGACACTCTGTCACGAAATGTCCCTCCACCATGCAGTTCATGCACCATACGTTGGGTCTGGCTAGCTGCACTGGTTGAAGGTTCTTCAATTTCTCCGTTAAAGTTGCAATATGGTTTTGAAGGCCCATAATCGATGGATCCTGCAATCCTATCCCTCCTTGATATTCATGAGGATATCCAGACATGGCCTCTATACATGATGCTTTCTCTAAAGCATCTTCGAGATTCCTGATCTTATGTTGCATCAACGACGTCCTTGTAAGGGGAAAAAGCACCTTGATGAACTTGTCTCTTTGGTGATTAGGATCTAAGGTGTAACTCAGCTTAGAAATGGCATCCTTAAACCGTTGCACTAGTTCCCAAGCAGTTTCACCTTGCTTCTACTTGATTTCCCATAGCTGCGATAACCCTTGCTAGTTAGTCTGAGGTACTTTGAATTCCTTCACGAATCCCTTCTTGATCTCATCTACTATGGGATTCCAGTTCTGTTCCACCCATTTTATAAACCAACATAGAGCTCTCTCTCTTAGCGTGGTTAGGAACTCAACTATTTTGATGTTGTCTAGGGTCTGTCATGCTCTCCATATAGCTTCCTAGAGATACCAGTGTTTTTCTATGTCTTCATTTCACCTACTCACAAACTCTGGGTATCTGGTAAAAGATCCTACCATGTTTATTTGAGTATGAGACGATAACACAAATCCCTTGGTTCCAAGCTATTGAGATCCTTGTAATCCCAAGTTACTATTACCACTAATTCCCCTACTATTTACTGTATTGAAACTGTTATGCTCTTAACCTACAAATGATACCCAAATACAGAATATGCGAAGAAAAGAGACCCAAAACACAGAATATGCGAAGAAAAGATACCCAGAACACAGAATAGCAATG